>CM038679.1:392732297-392952409 GCA_021605205.1 Aegilops longissima
AAAATAGCAGCTAGCTCGGCTTGATGCAGCGAGCTGAATCGCGATCTTTGGTAGCGGATTGGAGAACCTCAGCGCCCTTGAGCGGCACCTTCGGGCATCTTCAGCGTAGTGTCGAAGAGCGGCTCAAGGTTCGGTGCTGTGCGGATCAAACTCCCACAAGTTGAAGGCCCATTCTGGCATGGGAGGATCCGGTGGATGAGCATAACACTGGACTACGTTGACAAGCTTGAGCTTCTTGTCCACGGGTTTTGGGCCAGTTTGGAGTCTGAGTCAGCTCTTCGAATTAGCCCGTCGGGCCGTCTCTTTCCATGAGGTGAGCCGTGTAGGGAAGCGGATCGGGTCGGGCGGCACGCCCATTTTGGAGTCAGCGGCTCGATGATGTAGAACCACCCGATTGCCACCCCTTTATGGTCTCCACTGAAGGAGCCCTCGAGCCATAGGGCGTTGGCCATCTTGCCCCACCATGGCACCTCCGCACTCCGCTTGGCGGCCGCCCTACCTTGGCTTGACATTGAAGGTCTTGATACATAAGTCAGTGGGGCTGGATCTGAGAAGGAAGGCCTCGCCTCTGACGATGAACGCCCGAGATGTTGAGGATGAAATTCGGGGCCAGATCGTGGAAATCTAAGCCGTAGTAGAACATGAGCCCCCGGACAAATGGGTGAAGTGGAAACCCTAGTCCGTGGAGGAAGTGGGGGAGGAACACCACCCTCTCATGGGGCCTAGGGGTGGGGATGAGCTGCCCTTTAGTCGGGAGCCGATCTGTGATGTCGTCGGATAAATATCTGGCCTTTAGCAGCTTTTTGATGTGCCCCTCCGTGATGGAGGAGGCCATCCACTGCCTCCCGCTCAGAACATAGTTGGAGAAAGGTTGAGAGTGGGATGTGCGGACTTAGGCGGCTGGAGCTCGAGTCTTGAAATGGATAAGCAAAGGAGGAAGAAAGGCGTGTGTGAAAAAGTGGATCCTTATCCCCTTATGTAGCCGGACAAAGCTATCGTCCCCACGGACTGATAAAACTAACTTATCTCCCAAGCGCCTTAATCAATGGCGGTTGGGTTACTACGCTGTATTGATGAGAATCCCGGAATAAGGGACACGATCTCTGCTTTGACAAGACATGCCAAGGGAAACCACCTCGCTAAGCGTCTTTGAGGTGGAGACGTAAAAAGCGACTTCGAATAAAGGCTTGGCCGTGGTGTGATGTCATCTGCGGGATCGTCGGCAGATTGAACTTATGTAAATATTATTCTCTCTACGGTGATATGTGGAACTTATTTTTCAGAGCGGACACTATCCTTGTGTTCAAAATCTTCTATAAGTATTGGAGGAACCCGCCTTGTCTTTGAAGACAATATGCGGCATGGACTCGTCGTCATTGAAGCACTGGTTCGAGGGGAGCTCTTGAGGAGTCTGGATTAGGGGGTGTCGGATAGCGGACTATAGCCTTTAGCGGACTCACAGACTATGAAGATACAAGATTAAAGACTTACGTCCGTGTCCGGATGGGACTTTCCTTGGCGTGGAAGGCAAGCTTGGCGATATGGATATGTAGATTTCCTACCATTATAACCCGACTTCGTGTAACCCTAACCCTATTTGGTGCCTATATAAGCCGGGAGGGTTTTAGTCCGTAGGGACGAACAACAATCATACCAAAGGCTAGCTTCTAGGGTTTAGCCTCTACGATCTTGTGGTAGATCTATTCTTGTACTACCCATATCATCAATATTAATCAAGCGGGAGTAGGGTTTTACCTCCATCGAGAGGCCCGAACACAGGTAAAACTGCATCGTGTCCCTAGTCTCCTGTTACCATCCGCTGGGCCTTGCAGTTCGGGACCCCCTACCCGAGATCCGCCGGTTTTGACACCGACACCCCCCTTTAACATGCAAGCGACCGACATGAAGGAAGAAGGATGCTGTGGATAGGCATCAAATAACGATCATGATGGGTCAAACACACTGGCAGAATAAACGTGAGAGGAATACATGCCACTGGTGGCCCGGGTGGCTTAGGATAATGCAGCCAGCGGAGCCCCCAATAAAAGTAAATTGAAAACATGAATCAAAAGGATACATGCGCCGGGGGAGCGGACCTGGCGGCACAGGAATGCGTAGCAGCCACAGGCGCTCCGGCTGAAAATGAAACTCGAAGGACATCACCCGGTGATGTTGGAGATGAAGGATGCTGAAATGTAGCGGACGTCGTGCGTTGCGAGAAGCCGATTTTCCACCGAGCCCCGGGCCGGAGGCCTCGGGAGGCTCTGGGCCGCTGGTGGCTCCGCGCGGACCATCTCCATCTCCGCCCGGGACTGGAGCGATTGACCACTTGAGTCCCGGGATGCTCCTCATGGTGCGCTTGGCGGCAACAGCGCGTTCGGCAAGCCGTGGGCATCACGAACATAGTTGTGGGGTGGACCTTCCACGAGTGTCCCTGCGTGAGTGAGGCAGGCGCTCTGAGGCTCGGTTGAGCCTGGTATGTCGATCTGAGCCAGCGCAGCCCACTATCTCGCCTAGATGGAGAGCTACGGCGGAGTGGCGGCGGCTGCCACTCGCGACTCTTGACTCACTGCAGCTCTGAATGATCTTGCTTGAACTCACGAGGGTTTGGCCCTCCTGCCTTGCTCCTTCTGAAATGTGCTGAAATCGCCTCAAGTGGTGCTGGCCTTCCCTCGTGATCTTAGCAAAGTCGGTGGCTCTCGGAGAGAGCCCGAGCCTGAGGAGGCGCCCGAGGCGCGCCTTCCTATGTGACGAAGGCGCCCCTGGAATGGGCGCGGACTCTGAGGAGCTGTCTCGAGGGCTATGACCAGGGGATGTCTTCTTCTTCTTAGGGACCACCTCGGAAGCCCTCCACTCCTGCGATCTGGATCTTCAATTGGCGGCTTGAAAAGCCGCGCTCCGAGGCCTGCTGCGTCTCTCTCTTCACAAGGCACGTGATGACTCCACGCTTCACGGCATCTTGAGGACATTGTAGGCCGTGATGAGTCCGGCCATGAATTGCGGAGCTGGGTACCCGAGGATGGCATTATGCTGTGACCCGAATGTCGCGATGTCTAAGTCAATGAGCTCGGTGCGGTAGTTATCGCGCGTCCGAAGGTGGCGGGAAGCCGGACCTGCCCTATCGGAACTGTGGAACCATCGGTGACTCCGGAGAAAGGCTTGGTTGGCTGAAGTTGATTGTATGGCACTTGGAGATTGTTGAATGTCTCGGCAGACGGGACATTGAGCCTGCTCCGCCATCGATGAGGTCTGGTGACTTGCACATTCTTGATGATTGGGGAACAAAGCATCGGGAGGACTCCGGCTGTGGCTGCGCACTTGAGCTGATCCGGAGGCTGAATGTGATGGCTGCGCTGACCACGAGGCGTGTGGCCTTGAGCCTGAGGAGGACTCGCGTTCGCCCGGGTGGTGCTTGAAGATCGGTTGAGAGCTGGGGCTTGAGCTCCGCCCGAGGATGCAGCGATTGCGCGCTGCTCTAGAAGCCCCAACCCTACGTCGATGATGGTCTTCGTTTCTCCTTGGCTGTGGTGGCGGAGGAGGAGGCCTGCGTTGCCTTGTGGGCGATCCTCGCGAGGCTGATCCCTCCGGGGAGACCTCATGGCGGAGTCCCTCCAACTTCCCTGCGAGGCTGATCCTTAGCGGTCCTCGCGGTGATCAGTCCGCCACCCTTGGCGAGGGCCACAGTCTTCCCATCGTCCTCCACCTCTTCCTCCTCCTCGGCCATAGCCCGATCGCATTGTGCTCGGGCGTCGGCCCTGCAGCTCATCCCATACGGCCTGAGCTCTTGGCATTCGTTGGTGTTGTGGGTGTGGAGGTCATGGTACCTGCGATGCAAACTGCCCTTGGATGACTCGGGCTGATCCCTTCCTCACTTGGTGTCGGCTCTGCTGCAAGCACGGCAGCCTTAGCGCTTCACGTCCTTGACCTTGGGCTTCTTCTCTTACGGGTGCGACGGCCGGCTCGAAAACGGAAAGGCGTCCTTCCTCAGCCTGGCGCCTTAGTTGCCAAGTTGAGCAGCTCGAGGGGATGTGCAGGTCTTCATGGATCGCGAGCTCTTCCTTCATCTTGGCGTCACGCACACCATCGGAGAAAGGCTGAGATGATGGCCTCCTCGAACACCACAGGGATCTTAAAGGCGGCGTTGTTGAAACATTGGATGAACTTTGCGGGGTCTCCTGACTGCGGGCCCCTCAGGATCTTCCCGCCTTGCCCGGCCCGGACCACGCTCGCGCCTTCGGCGGTGAAAACACAGCAACTGCGGTGGCCCTGAGGAGGCCTTTGGTGACGGAGAGGCTTGATCTTGGAGGTCTCCGTGCGCTGCCGGAAACAGCGGCCCAGATGTCTTGCCTTCTGAGCGGAAGCGTTCGTGGCCGGGCGGTCTTGGGGAGCACTCGGGCAACTTCTTGGGGCGAGGACCTCTTGGCAGCTCTTCTCTTCCTGTCTGGTGCGGGATGGTGGGTTCCGCCAGGGGCCCCCGCACCCCTGGGGCCAAGGCACCTTCTTAAGGGGGCGTGGCGCCGGGCAGACCATCGCCAGCGCATGGCGGGCGCGGTCTGATGAGAGGGATGGCGCTGAGGCCCAGTAGCCTTCTTGAGCTTCCGGTGATGCAGGCGAGCCACTCGTCGTAGAGGTCGTCGGCAGGACGGTAGTGCAGGAGTTCCGTGCAGGGAGCAGCAGCGGCGTCGCGCGTCCGTGAGGCCAGCACGAGGCGTGGGGCGAAAGAACCAGGTGGTCAGCGATGGGGTGTGAGGTCACGGCCTTCCGCCCGCCGAAGGATCTGAAGGCAGCCTTTGCTGCTTTCGTTCCCCGCCGGGCGGTGGCGGCGTTGACAGCGAACTGACGGGAGAGCGGCGAAGCGGCGGCCGCCAGCCAGGGGGCCTCTGAGGCGGCAGCAGTGGCGGAGGCGGCCCGGTGCTCGGCAGGCTCGGCGTCGACATGGATCTGGTAGCGAGCGGCGGCGGAAGCGGATTCAGTGCACCCTACTGGCGCGCCAAATGTCGAATTCGGGTTTCGGCCAGACCCTCTGAGTTCGAACTCTGGGGTGCTGCGGAATCGCACCTCCAACCTACCTCGTCTCGTCGCCTGCGCAGGATCTAAACTACACAAGAACAACACAAGGGACACGATGTTTATCTTGGTTGAGGCCACCATTGTGGTGTAATACCCTACTCCAGTTTGTGGTGTGGTGGATTGCCTCAGGGGCTGATGATGAGACAATACAAAGGGAAGAACACCTTTTCGCTTGAGGTACATTTCTTGGCTGGTGTGATGAACCCGCTAGAAGAGTTCGGTCACCTCTTTTTACTGTCTCTCTAGATGCCGATCCGATTGATCCCTCTACCACATGGGTGGCTAGTCCTATTTATAGGCGAGGCCACAGGCCTCTCCCAAATATTAGCGGGAAGGCGCCAACAATTGGCCATTTGAAGGGAACATCTAGTACTTATCTGACTAAAGTCGGTCCTCACACTGCCAAAGACTCAGCGGTGGCGTCGGCTTGGGCTCCACGACCTCCTTCCTGCCCGTTCTGCTGGTCTTGGTCTTGTTGCACGAAATGGTTGCCTTTGCACGATGCCTTGGCCTCGCTTGCCTCCTTTGCACCAAAGGGAAATGGGGACACTTGCTTTGATCTGGAGATCGCCTGGCGCCCTCGGTCGTCATGGCTTGTGTCATGGGCACCTCGTGAGGTACCCGCCTTGATCTCTCCGCCTCCTCATGAGCGCCACTGCTGAGGCCGTGCACGAGAAGCTTCATGTCGTCCTCCCAGGAGGCTTGGCCTCGCGAGTCTTGAGCTTGTGTTGATGAAGATGGGCGTCTTGGGCCACTCCTTGAAACCACGCCCTTGGCGAGCAAGTCTGGGTACCCCCGTTCCCAGAACGCCGACAATTTCGTACCCAAAACCACCACACTTCGGGCTAGGGTAACAACTTGGTACAAAAACCACATGTTCTGCGCCTAATGCGCAACGCGGAACACTGACGCTTTGGCCAGGAAAAAAGGGAAACCGACATGTGAGCACACCTGTCGGGACGACGTGGCGCACACTAGTCCAATGGTGGAGCTGGCCCACGACCTCCTCACCACCGGCAACCGTTCATGTGGGTCGTGGGGACCAGCAACGTGGCGCAGCTCCAACATCGCCTCTACAGACCACGAAACGCGGTGGCGACACGCTCATCGTCGGCTGGACACGGTTGGCCCGATTAATGTTGAGGTGGCGTTAGAGCTGTGCGCGACCGGCCAGATCAACACCCAGCTAAATCGAGGATGCGGGGCGCCAAAGTGCTGGCAGCATACGGCGCGTCCGTGGAGTGGTGTGGCGCGACCAATAGCAGCATCGAGGACACGAGACCATGCGGGTCGTCTTGCTTTTCAATGGCATGTGGGGATCGCATGAGCAAGGCATATCCAACGTTGCCACGACGCGGTGACTACCACAGCACAAAATATCCTTGTCCCTCACGGCGTCGCGGCTGTGCGTTCCCAGCGGCGCCCGACTGCCGCATTCATGCCGTCCATCCATATGCCATCGTTAAGAGGCTCGGTGCGAGGAACCAACTTTGGCGACTTAATAGCGCGCCGGACGCTTGGCCTCACGGGTCGCTACTTAGCGGCAACACCTAGCTAACCTCCACACCATGGCGCGCCAAATCACGCTGCACGGCACCACATCCGCCATGCGCGCTGGCCTTGAATGCTCTATGGGAGAGCTTGTCTTGAGGATGAAGCTCGGTTAGCCGCCCTCGCTCAAATCGCCGCTTCATGATGCAATAAGCGGCATGGCAGACAGACCTCCCGGCTGACTGGCGATAACCTGGGCGGCGGCGGCAGCGAACACCGTCATACATGCATCATACTTACCCGGCGTCCAACGTCCAACCGCATCGTCGGTGAGACTCCTCAGAGATGAGTAAGGCATGGAGGCCAGTAGGGCATGAATGTGGTAACGGCGATCTGTCTCCCATGTTCTACTCTTCCTCATGGAGACCGCACCTTCACTTCAGGGTCTTGTACCCGCCCCGTACATGGAAATCGCGAGATGGAGGGGCGTCGATTAGCTGCCGTAGAATAGGTTTAGGGTCAAGTTTCTTTTATTTTTACTGTCCTATGAAAGTTAAAATGTAATGAAAATCTGCCGTGTTTGCATTGATCTCAGCGGTGTGATAGCACAGCATTAGGGATGATAGAGCTACTCATATCAATAGAGGAATTCCTTCTTTCTCGGGGAGCCCATTAGAATGAGCTCAAAGTTAAGCGTGCTCAGCTTGGGAGTAGTAGTCGGGATGGGTGACCATTCGACAAGATTGCTCCGGAGTGCGCAGTGAGGACAAAGTGCGCGATGAAAAGACTAGTATTGATCTGTGGAGCCAGTCTAGATCCATGCCGAGTAACGACCACCGGCGGGTGTGTCCGGCGTTACAAGTTGGTATCAGGCCGACCCTCGCGGTTACGGATGGTTGCGGACATGTGTGTGTCATGTTGTTCATAGCGTTTGTGACCCGTCGTGGCACCCGACATGGCACATGTCACCGGACTGGAAACGCAGGCGTTTGTGCCAGAGGAGCGTTCCTGTGGCCACGAGGGCGTCGGTTCCTCACGAGTGGGGGTGTATGTGATAGCACGGCTTATTAGGGATGATAGACTACTCATATCAATAAGGAATTCCTTCTTTTAAAGAGCCCATTCGAGACAAAGCTCCAAAGTTAAGCGTGCTCAGCTTGGGTAGTGTCGAGGATGGGTGACCGGACAGTGCTCCCGGAGTGCGCCACGAGTGAGGGCAAAGTCTTGTGAAAAGACTAAATATTGATCTGTGGGGCAGTCTAGATCCCGCCGAAGAGTAACGACCAGGCGGGTGTGTCCAAGGCGTTACAGCCGGTGTATATGAACTTTGACAATAATATAGTATATTGTAGGAGTACTAGGAAGATGCCCGTGCGTTGCATGGAACATCAAGATCTTGTGGGAGAAAAAGATGAACGAGGGAAGGCCTTCTCTGCAAATGTGGAGAGGAGTGCCGGTAAATTGTCATAGCTTCCTTCCTATCTGTTAGATATAGGGTCTACATACACAATTTATCTTAGGCACTCCAATAGTACGTCCACTACACATTCACGCATTTCACATCTTTCTACATCTACAGGAACCTACGAAAGGGTTAACGTAAATTTCCTCTCTCTCTCCTCCCTGATTTTCATGGTGGTGGGCCCCTCCCTCCACCCAATCTACAATCAACAGCTCACATGTTTCATGTCACGTAAATTATGTAACTGGGATTACGTAGGTGTAGCATTACTCCTCCTAAAAAACCCAACTAAGCCAACCTCCCAATATATCGCGCGGGAAAAGACCCGGCCACGCCGTTTTAGTCGGGATTACCGGATTACTAGTAGGAGTATCGATGGATCGTGCGAAGCACCAAGTTTTTTTAGGGGGTGAAGCAACTAGTTTCAAAGGAAAAAAGGCGGCGGTACACTCACAACACCCCTGTCGCGGTCACATTGAACCCCCACACCACGTTGGTCTGTCTGCGGCTCACACAAGCAGGCAGCGGGCTTGCCTTTTCAGCGACATGTGGGGTTGCACTTGGAGAAACCGACCATCGCCAAACTCCCCGCCCTGCGAGAATCCCCCCTCCCAAATTCCCCTTCCAAATCCCAAATTCAACGCCCTTGACCAACTAGCCAATAATATTCCACAAACCCCCCCCTCCCCCGTCCCCTCCACTCCATTCGCTCCATAAAGCCGCCCTCCCGTCGCGCCCGATCGTCGGCACCATTGATTGTCGAGGGCCTTACGGCGATCCTCTCGCTTCCACACTACAAAAAATACACTTCAGCGATGATACGTGTTTGTCACAATAGGTCACGTTTTCTGTCATGCATGTACATCCATGACGATTTTATGACAGAATCAAGATATTCATACTTGTGCTGTCGTAGAAGTGTTCCATGACATCACCAAAATTATCATCATGGAAGTGTCCACTTCCATGATGATAAATGGTGCGACATGGAAGTGCTTTCGTCAAGGGTGACCGACATGTGGCATCCACCGTAACGGGTCGCCGTTATGCTATCGGGTCCGGTTTTGGATCCGATAACCCGCTAACAGCCCGGACCAATGAGGATTTTCCACGTGTAAAATTCTCATTGGCCTGAGGAACACGTGTTGGCTCACCGTTGGGACAGATGTCATCCATTCATTGGATAGGAGGCACCTATGATACGTTGACACATGGCACGGCCTAATAGAGGCCCATTCTGGTGAAAAGGCCAGCCCGTTTGACTTGGTCGAAAGGTAATGGGCCGGCCCACAGAAAGCCTATTAACGGCCTGTTCGTATATAGCCCATTTACGGCCCGCTAACTCACGGCCCATGACGGCCTATCGGAATTAAGCCCAGTAGCTTCATCTGGGCCGTCCAATATGATTCTAGCCCATTGTAACTTCCGGATCATGTATGGCCCATGATGTCTTTCGGCCTATATGAGGGCATTTGTAACTCTTGGCCCATTAACGGCCCGTGGTGAATCTGGCCCGCAATGAACAGTGTACCGCTTTATACCTGTTAACGGAACATTATTCCATTGGGCCGTTTCCAACCCGTGTTATCTTTCGTTCTTCTCAGTGCCCATTTATTCTTGGGCTCATTTCCAGCATTCGGTTACTTACGGCCCGTTACTGGCCTTTTCTTCTTGTGGGCCAAATTTAGCCCGTGGTTACAATCAGCCCGTTTGCGGCCTGTTAATCCATTGGGCCGTTTTCATAGCGTCATCAAATACCGCCGATTAACAATGGCCCATTATTGTCGGACCATGAACGGATGATTCTAAATCTAGCCCGTTTATGGCGCATAATGCGGTCTATTATTGGCACATGTTTGGCCTATCGATCATACGGCCCGTAGAAGGCCCATTGATGCTACGGCCCATAGAAGGCCCATTGTTTCTACGGGACTTAGAAGGCCCATTGTTTCTACGGCCCGTAGGAGGCCCATGGTAACTACAGTAAATATGCAGCCCATGGTTATTGTGGCCTAGTTTTAAAAAATAGGTTATTGCGGCCACTAGCAAACCGCGGAAAAAGAACTACATTGACTACAAGCAAACAAATAAACAAGACAACAAGGAAATAAATAAGCAAGCAACTTACGCTAGGCTATCACGGCTATTACACATATTACATCCACTCGGCATCAAAGTTGCCACGATTGCAAATATAGGAACAAAGCGGCATATCACATACCTTTGGTTGTCAAAGTTGGCGACTAGTGCAAATAAACACCATGCAAAACAAGTCGAACTGAAACCACTTCATAAGAGATCAACCAACAATATCACAGGTACCCATAATCTTTGGCAAGATGCTAGCAAGCTCATTAACTTTCTCTTGTTTGGCGCTTAAATCCTCCGGCACTTGTTGTTGCACCGAAAGTATGCATCTGAATTACGCAAGGACTTCCTTAGTCCTTGACTTCTTGTCGCATAACATCTTATCGATGTCTTTCAACTTGAAGTTGAGACTCAAGAAGTCGAGGCTGATTAGAGCAACGAGTTCGAAGAGCTGGTGCAGTGTAGTAACCGATAACTTCGAACACTACATCAAGACAGGACTTTGGGGTTGTCTCGGTGTCTTCAATACAGTATTTATCAGATTTCTTGGAGACCAACAGGGATGTCTCACTATCTTGAACCTTATCTACATTACTTTCATTGCCATTGCATAACGGGGTACTCTTCTCCAATATTTTATCCATGTTCTAAAAGAGAAACAAACAAACACATCACAGGTTTACCATGTTGTATATGAAACTCATTTTGGTAAACCAGTTCAGTAGTAAGGTGGATAGGATAATAGCATGAAACAAACATATATCTATGTAGTATGGTCACTGTATGGTCTATATCATTCTAGTTTATGTTGCCAAATCAAGATAGAGACATTTCAAATCATATCTATTTAAGACAAAGCATCATAGACAGAATATAAGTGTGGGAAACTACACAGCAATAACAACACTTGTAATGTGCATGGCATGAGAACATAACTGTTTATTCAATTGAAACTGAAATCAACATAGTGCAAGTTACAACAGCAAACACGTTAAAGAAACATGTTTAAAACACACCTGTTGCGCCATTGGAGTTTCAGTTGCATCCTTCAAATTTGAAATTAGTTGGTATGAGTAAATATAGTGATGCAAGAACAAAGTAATATGAACCATAGCTACGGAACCTGGCCTGAGAACAATTCTTCTTCTTCTTTAAGCGTTGACTTGGGGTTCGGAGTGGTCGTCCTAGTGCTTTGGGCACTGCCGTTGCCTTACTAACTGCTCGTATTTGGGTGCTCTGTGGTGGAGATGGTGCCGTGTGAACTGGAACTGGATTACTATCTGCTCGGGATGGGGTTAGAAGGGGTGTAGCTGGTTCTCATCCAAGCGGGTAGGGTACAATCTGCATGAGTCTGGTTATGTGTGGTGGGGCTGGTTCTTGGGCAAGTACAACCATGGTTCTATCTGCATCGACGGGTATACGACCTTTTCTGAAGACCGTGTTTTTACTCCCACAGATATTGCCATCACCCCCTCCAGTTTAAATGGCTTATAAACAAGAAAAGTAATTGAATGTGTGATTTGGGTTCGGCGGACCCTTGAGGTTGAACAACTTTGGGGTGCCTTGAGATCTTTCCCCTCTGAGCTCAGCGTTGATGATTAACAAGGGATCTAAACTAGGAGGAAGAACACACAAGAGACACGGGGTTTATACTAGTTGGGCCACCATTGTGGTGTAATACCTACTCTAGTTTGTGGTGTGGTGGATTGCCTCGGGGGTGATGATGAGCAGTACAAAGGAAGAACAGCCTCGAGGCTGTTCTTGGCTAGTGCGATGGAATTGCTTAGGTGAGTCGTCGCTTCTCTCTCTCTCTTGTGAATATCTCCCCCTCTCTCTCTGTGGTGGCTAGTCCTATTTATAGAGGGAGGCCACAGGCCTCTTCCCAAATAATGGCGGGAAGGCGCCAACAATTGGCCATTTGAAGGGAACATCTAGTACACCTATCTGACTAAAGTTGGTCTTGGCTGCCAAAGGCTCAGCGGTGGCAGCTGTCCTAAAGCTCCATGATGACCTCCTTCCTGCCGCTCTGCTGGTCTTGGTCTTTTTTGCACCGAAGCGGTAACCTTTGCTGATGCCTTGGCACTGTGCTTGCCTCCTTTGCACCAAAGGGAAGCGAGGAACCTTGCGCAGGCCGTGCCCCTTGGCGCCCTTTGGTCTCGATCGTCATGGCTTGCGTCCGGGGCACCCTTGTGAGGTACCCTACCTTGATCTCTCCGCCTCCTCGTGAGCCACGCATGAGGCTGCTCTGAGGAAGGTTCACATCGTCCGCCCGAAGTCTGGACCCTCGCGAGGTCTTGAGCTTAAGGTGATGAAGGTGGGCAGCTTGGGCCCCACAGAGCCACGCCGGGCCGCGAGGCGAGCAAGTCCAGGACCCCGTTCCCGAGGCATGACAGTAGCCCAGGGCCCAAAGCGCGCCGAGACTTGCTTAGCGAGCGAAGCGAAGGCAAGTGTGAGCGCCCATGAGCTAACAGCAACCCTGCGGCCTTAAGGTGCCGCATGGCGATTGATAGGTCGTGGGCGTCTCCGCTTCCCCACGATGCCTCATTACACGCCCGGCTAAGCGGACTCGGGGTTGCACACAGCCATTCCTCTTTCGCCATCCGCGCACTCCCGGCCCTTCCTTATTCCTCTGGCTCCAACTTCCGCCCTCATCCAACTCGGACTCTCACCCTTCCTGTCGCCATGGCGCCAACGAAGAAGGAAAAGGGGGCCTTCATCCCACTCGCCTCCGGCGATGGCCCCCGCCATCGATCGATCCATCATACTCAACCCCGAGGCCTTGGGCAAGGTCCGCTCTGCTCTCGCCACCATCTTCAACGAGTGCGGCAAGACCACGGCATGTCCTGTGTCCTACGCCTCCCCAGACAGGATTGTCACGGAGGTCGGTTCTTGTTGATGCCACAATGGTAGGTCAGGTCCCCCCTTTTACGCTTTCTTCAATGCGGTGCTCTCCCACTACTCGAGATACACATGATGCATCTCGGGCCTGAGTCCATTACCCTCCTGGCTGTCTTCGCCTTTGTTTGTGAGGCAATTGTGGGCATCCCTCCTTCCATTGCTCTGTTGCGTCACTTCTTCTCTTTGCACCTGAGTGATCCTACTCGATACTCGGGGTGTGTGAGCTTCCTTGCGGTGCCAGAGACGGCTGCTTCAGGGATTGACTTCGGACTCCCTCCCCTTGAGGCCAAGTTTAGAGAGCGGTGGTTGTATGTGGATGTTGGGGTGTTCAGCCCCCTGCTCTCGCATCCTACCTCGCCTACTGTTTCCAACTCAGGCTGGGGTCTGGCGCTCGCGGACACCCGTCTTGCATTAAATGCGGCGCCCGCTTGAGGCTTGAGGCGCTCAGCGTGTGGCGCCCAAGGTGGTGAAGGAGTTCCTCCGGTGTCGCATTGCTCCTCTCGGCGCCCTCTCACGGATGTGGGTCGGTGTCAAAACCGGCGGATCTCGGGTAGGGGGTCCCGAGCTGTGCGTCTAGGCGGATGGTAACAGGAGACAAGGGACACGATGTTTTACCTAGGTTGGGCCCTCTCGATGGAGGTAATACCCTACTCTGCTTGATTAATATTGATGATATGGGTAGTACAAGAGTAGATCTACCACGAGATCAAGGAGGCTAAACCCTAGAAGCTAGCCTATGGTATGATTGTTGTTAGATCCTCTGGACTAAAACCCTCAGGTTTATATAGACACGGATAGGTTAGGGTTACCTGAGTCGGTTACAATGGTAGGAGATCTACATATCCATATCGCCAAGCTTGCCTTCCGCCAAGGAAAGTCCCATCCGGACACGGGGCGAAGTCTTCAATCTTGTATCTTCATAGTCTTGGAGTCGGCCGTGATGATAGTCCGGCTATCCGGACACCCCTAGTCGGGACTCCTCGGTAGCCCACGAACCAGGCTTCAATGACGATGAGCGAGTCCGTTGCATATTGTCTTGGCATTGCAAGGCGGGTTCCTCCTCGAATACTTCATAGAAGGTTTTGAACACAAGGATAGTGTCGGCTCTGCAAAACAAGTTCCACATAACACCGTAGAGAATAATTTTTGCATAGATCTGCGGGCGTATTCAGCGGCGTGACATCACACCACGGCCAGGCCTTTATATGAATCGTTTTTATTGTTCCACCTCAGCGTGTTTAGCGGCGGTTTCCTTGTACGTCTTATCAAAGCATAGATCGTGCCCCTTATTCAGGATTCTCATCAATACGGACGTGGGTAACCCAACCGTGCCCGTTGGCCTGCCTCCTCTATCAAAGCGAGTCCTAATCGACCACAGGGGTGGGCTCTTGGTATTCAACCTCTTTATAATGAGACCAAGGCCCTCTTCTTTTACACCCTCCATCGAGTTAGCCTCGCGCCGAGTTCAACACCCAAAGCTTCAGATTGGTAACCGCCGGACTTTCGGCGATGTCGGATCCGACCAACCACGGCGATGGATGTCTTCCTCCGTCACGAAGAAGATGTGCTAAAGCTGCGAGGCCGGTATCTAACGGCGAGATCTCGCATAGGCTGCTGCTCGGGGCAGGTCATTCCCACTCTGAGCCAGCGAGAGCGTGGTGTTCGTGTCCCACTTCCTTGAGGTTTAGGCTTCCAGCGGATCCCTTTGTGCGAGGGCTCATGTTTTATTATGGGCTTGATTTCCATGACTTGAATCAGGTCCATCCTCCATATCTCGTCATTCATTGTGTATTATGTGAGGCCTTCCTCCATATTACCCCCACTTTGGATTGTGGCTCAAGACCTTCAAGGTGGAGCCAAAAGATGATCGAGGGCAACAAGCGAGTCTTGGAGGGGCGTCATAAGCAAATGTGCTGATGCTCCGTGGCCGAGGCTCTTTTCAAGAGGAGCTTGGTTTGTGGCAGCGGGTGGTTTTATATCACCGCTCGGGGGCACCAAATGGTGGCGCTCCGCCTTCCGCTCAGGTCCACCACAGCGGCTGGCATCATGGGTCAACAAGGGGCTCGGCGGGGGCCGTCAAGGGCGTTCCCTTGCTGCGGGGCCGTGTCGAGACCTCCGGGAAAGAGGATCAATCTGGTTGCGATGGCGCGGGTTATGGTGATCCGGCGCCTTCAGCCCTGCAAGCGTCGCCCCCTCTCCGCTGTGGGAATTCAATCCGGAGGGACCACGAGCTCTCCAAAATTTTATGGGCACGGCGCCCGTGGAGATGTATAAACTGTTCTTGGATCACAAGAAAGTGTCGGACTTGACCGAGGGCGCAGGACTAAGCTGCAATCGCCCGGATACTCAAGTAAGTAGTCCTGTAACCGGACAAGCTGTTCATTCATTTATTTTATATATATGCCCTTTAAAGAACCGTTTCTTGAGCAGGAGTGGATAGCCAAGGCAAAGTTAATAAGGTGTCGGCTCCCTCCCGGAGACCACGCCGGATCCCATGATGACCAAGATGTTGAAGGTCGCGCCTTTTGAAGAAAGCGAAGGGGGCGGGGAAGCAACTGCCTCTCTGAAGGAGGCTATCAAGGAAGGAGGATTAAAGTCCCACCTTCGAGGAGAAAGAGACCGCTTGGAAGATCCGGAGGTCAAGGCCTCAAAGAGGAAAGGAATCTTGGCGGAGAGTCCGGCGGGAAGTAACCCAGCCGCATTATTTCCCCAGGGATCAGCCCTCCAATGAGCCGTAAGTAAAAGAAGGGTCTTGTAAATAAGGAACATCCTGTATTTATTCATGAAGATAACAAAATTGTACCTTGTAGTTCGGACCTCAGCCCTTCTCGTGAGCTTCGTCTTGAGGGATCTTCTTCCGGAGATGATGGAGGCGAACGCCTCCACCTGTCGCACCCTCATGTGAGGCGGACGACCTGAGGTGTCGTCACGGAAGGTTCCCCAAGTCCGGCGGGGCGGAAGGTCAGCGCCAAGTGGTGTCTTGTCGGAGGAGCTGAAGGATCTGCTCGGGCGGCGGCTATTTCAGAAGATCACCGTGCTCTAATGGAGTACGGTGATTGAAAAACTGCATCCATGGAGGCGGATTGCATGAAACCGTCGAAGCTTCTTGGCGGGGTTTGAAATGCATAAAAAATGATGTACCTTCGGCAGTTATGCATATAAAATGCGCTCTGTATAGATAGTAGCCCTGAGACTCGGTATGTTGTCAAAATTGACAGCGTGCGAGAGATCAAATTCTCGATTATAACATATCGCCGCTCCTAAACGGGTGGCGGGGCGTCCGAGGCAGGGACTGATGAATATGCTTAGAACTAAGCGGCAACAGCGAAGCGGATCACGGACATCGCTGGTCAATAAGCGGTTTGATGAGTCACAAGGTATCGACTTCTATGCGGACACACAGTAAGGGGCTTGGCGCCCATGTCTTACTATTCGTATGCTTAATGCAGATGGTGCGCTGCCGTGGAAGAGCTGCGAGCGAGAACTTCGCCAGCGAAAGAGCAAGCCAGAATTAATGTCGGCGCTTTAAAAGGCGGCGAAGAGCTAAAGCTGAGCAGGCTGCTCCTTGCGAAAGCAAAGAGATGGCCGATATGGCCACAAGGTTGAGAATACTACCCGATCGCTGCGAGGTTCTTGAAAAAACGTCAAAGCGGAACAAGAGGACCAAAAGGCCGCCGCCCGAATCAAGAATGCCCAATCGGCTTTGAGAGCTGCCAGGAGGAGCTGAAGTCGGGCGGGGCAATTGCGGTGGAAAACCGTTTACTGCGGAGAAATATCAGATCAAAGTATGCTCGGTTGGATAAGTTGTGGAGTTCGGAGGATGCTTATCTGGACTTGGCGGCGGCGCTTGGGCGCTGATTGAGCACTTCCGGGGCGAGAAGGGCACGAAGGAAGAGCTATATTGATGCATAATTCCATAGTCCGGCGTCCTCTGCCGTGATCGATCGGTTGGCGAATGGGCGAGCTGAATCGGTTGTCGGGATTGCCATGAAGCATGTCTTGACTCACTTGTGGCGGGCGGACCCCAGCCGAAGAGCTATTTTGGTTTAGTGCAGCAGTTCCTTGATGCGGTACACGTGTCGATGCAATGAAGCGATCGGCGTGTATTGAGGGCGCGGATGGCTCGGCCCGTGTCAAGACATCTTGGGCAGAGATGAAGGCCACCGACATTGCATCCCAAGATTGGACAGAAGCAGTACTGCGAGCACTACTTTGAAGAAGTCTGTTGGGCGCTCGTTTAATAGAGCGCAATGCTCGAAGGATATTATGTTTAAATGACATGTATGATTTGTGAAAACAATGTTTCAATATAATATAAGAGCTTTTTATACTTGTGCGTTCAAGTAGTAAACTACTCACTGTGCGATGGTTTATGTATATGTATATATAACTTTGAAAGATGGCAGTCCTTGGCTTCAGCCCCCACGCACATAGTCGGGGTGTTTACAAAAAGTGCTTTTCACATAATCCAACATCTTGGTCCTGTTAAGGAGGTGATAGCGTAGCAAACTAGGCAACGGACTATAATGCTTTATCACTTTCACTTAGCCATAGGAGTTCGAGGGTGGGGCTACTATATAGCCTGAGGGGCTACCGCACTCTCGAATTCGGGGTGCGTATGTGCTGACGAAAGGTCCTTCGTTAATCGGAGGAATCCTAAACATTCAGTGAGTCATCAGTGGTTGACCAGTCTCTCGCTATATCATGGCAGTCAGTTTTACGCTTTCTCTCTTGAGGTGCTCGCCGGGCGAACGGGCTGTCGCGAGTAGTTCTCCAGTGTCGCGTTAGCCGTGAAAGCGGGCGTAAGGTAGCAAAACACGGGGCAGGCAGCCCAACATTTGACCAAAGACATGATTCAGGGCTGATGCATATAAGGCCTAACTTTCGAGGCGCTTGAATACTCCCTAAGGTATTTGGTCTTTATGAAAATGGGCAGAATAATGCTTTAAGCCCACAATGTCCAGATGCAGCAAAAAATTCTGGTGCGGCCAATGCCAAAGCACCAGCCTCCACCTCGGTTATATTAAGGAACCGGGGGGATGTATATCAACAAGAGACATTGAAAAAGGTTTACGCGGGGTCTTAATCTGAAAAGAATCCTTGCAATGGGTCCCTCTGCGTCTGCTTTGTGTCTCCGTTGTGCCCGTATCACGGGCGGGTGTAACACGTTGTTCATCTGTAAAGAAGAACTTAGTTTGAAGAAAGCGATCATCTGAAAAATGTACTTCACATGAAATAAGCGGATGCAGTTTGAGAAGTGAATAAAATTGAGCTTTAGTGTCTCTTATGATATATGCGTGCAGCCCCTTGTAAGGGTATGCATAAGTAAGCGCCGGACTTGTCTAACCGTGTCGAGGTTTGAATGACCAGTTCAGGTTCTTTGCCTAAGCGGGCCGGATAGGTGTGGGGCTGCCAAGGCAGTCTCCGTTCTTCCGTGCTCGAGGAACATTTAATACTTCCTTTTAGCGAGATGATGCCACGTGGACGGGAATTTTAAGTGTTAGAGATCGTAATCGGTATTGTGTTAAAAGGGGTAGCTTCACGTCCCAATAGTGCTTGATGGCTACTTTTAAGCAGGCGACATGGAAGATTAAGCTTTCGCGACGGAAGTTGTCGGATGAACCGAACACAACTTCTAGCAGTATGGAGCCCGTACAATGGGCATATGGGCTGGCATTACTCCTTTAAAGGAGGTGTTGCTTTCTGGCGAATTTTGGTTTAGTTTATCCCCATCCGGCGGTTGTGTCTGATATATCAGGTTTATGTCCTTGCCGCCATCCATGAGGACTTGTGTAAATTGGAGTCCGTCGATTATAGGATCAATATCAAGGCAGTCCATCCTGCATTCGGGATACTTTTGGAATAGTCACGATGGTCGAAGGTGATTGGTTTTGACAACGGTGTGCGGTAGCGCCTTTTAGTGGGCGCCGCTCTATTCCTTTGATCCGTGAAGTGAGTTTACTGTTTTGACCTCTTGTGGGAAAGTATTTTTGTTTTCGGGGCTCTGCTTGTGGCGCTCGTCGTCATCTTCACTTGGTGTGTCGAGCCCTTACATTCGGTGTTGATCGCGGACTGTTTGAAGACCAACAATTTGGTGGGTATGGTTAGCGGGCCTCCAGAGTCTTGTGGATTTGACATATCTTGTCCAAGATTTTGTTGAAGTTGGATAGCTCATCGCTATTGTCCTTAAGGGCAGTTTTTGTTGTTCTGCCGTGAGCTTTTGAATCTGGCGTTGGTATGCGTGCTCTTTGGACTGTTCCTTTTAATCCGGTATTTGGTCCTTATTACGCCGTGGTTTCCCATTCCATCAGGATTTTGGATGTACTTGGGTCGCTGGTGCTGCATCTTGCTAGCCAGCTATCCTCTCCCTTTAAAAGCGGGTCATGAGGCTTATTAATCGGCCATTGTTCTTGGCTTTTCTTGGCGAGGTGTCTGGCGAGCCATTCGTCTCGAGACGTTGTGTTTGAAAGCTGCTAAGGCTTGGCGTCCGGACAGTCGACTATTTGGTTCTTTTAGTAAGAAATTGTTCGAATTTACGGGTGACTCTCGGGCTGTTGAGTTATGTGACTTAGATAAATGCATCCGGAGGCGGACATAAGTCCCCTGAAATTTGCAAGCAGCGTCCTCGAGCTCTTCCAGCTTCAATGGTATTTTCGGAAGGCTTTTAAGCCAATGCCGAGTGGCCCTTTGAGTTTAAGGGGTAAGTATTTTATGGCGTGGAGATCATCTCCTCTAGCCATGTGTATGTGGAGGATGTAATCCTCGATCCGAGACTCGAGTGCATTGTTCCGTCGTAAGCCTCTATGTTTACGGGTTTGAATCCGCTGAAATTCATGATCCGGCACCTCATCAGTGAAACATAGGGGTGTCTTGGCGCCCTATATTAGGGTGTGCCGTGATCTTGAATTTTGGCATGTTGCATTGCTTTGTGAGCCTGCTTTCTTGGCCCATAGATGGACCTAACTTCGGCCATCCTTTGGATGTGAATCCTTATGCGGATCGCATATTGGCTTGTGTCTTGGCGCCATTAGCGCTCTCTTTTTGATGGGGTCATCCATCCGACGGGTGGCCTTCTTAATTTTTTAATTGTGGGGCTCTAAGGCCTCCTCGTCAATTCGGCGGTAGCTTTCTTTTGGGTAGCTCTTAGTTGTTGTTGTCGCCGTATTTATCTGCGGTGCTGAATACTTTGCTCCATCGATCTGAGTGCATCTTCCACTGTTTTGAGCTTCATTCCTTTTTCAGGCTACTGCGATGGCGTGCGAGCCTTTTACGGAGGTCGTTTTGCTCCAATAGTTTGTCCGTGAGATCGTCGGACTGTTGTCTTCGCCGGGGACAGATTGTTTATCCAAGTTGTCTTGTTCGAGCGATTGCTCGATAGCTTGTTCGTTGTCCACAGTCCGCCCTGCTCTATGGCTGGGTCTTTGTTGGCGGGACTTTGTTGGCGTTTACGTTGCCGTTTTGACTGCTTTTCGAGGATTTATCCTTAATGGCGTCCGATTGTTCCTCGTCTTCATTTTCTTTAGGTGTATACACCATGTATGCATCATGGGATGAGGTTGTCCAGCATCCTATAGGTGCTGGTTCATTGTTATCTCCTACATTGTGTCGTCCATACCGTCGATGTCTTGGTCGAAATCGAGCACGTCGTGTAAGCTTTCGATAGTAGCTCTGAAGTGGGTGGTGGGTGGGCGTTGAATTTCTTCGTCTTCGCATCCCGACCTTCTGACCGTAGTCCGGCTAGGGCTCTCGGGATAAAGAGAGACTTTAGTGAATTCAGGATGTCGCCAAAGGCGAGTGCTAAAAGATGTCATGGTGCGTGAACTCCATGAGCGGCGTGTCGGAGATTCGATTGGAAGAAGCGGAGGAGGTTGGTCCGGAGGAGTGTCCGGCACCACAGGTCGAGGTCTTCGCAAAAGGACAGGGATGGAGTTCGCTCGATCGCCGTAAGTTGTAGCCCCAGTGTGTCAACCACTCGTCCTCGATCGGGGAATCGGCTCCGGATTAAGGGTCGGGCGGATCTTTGGTCTGCCTCCGGAGCCTGTTACGGCAGCAGAGCTAGATCATGCCCATCGAGGCGGTCGCGACCGCGGCAGCTGCGGCTCGACTCGTCGAAGATCAAGTCTCCGCGGATATCGGCCGTATAGTTCAAACTTCCAAATCTGACCTGATGGCGGGCGTAGCTTCGATCTGCTCCGGATGGCCAGCGAATTGCCCATGATGCAAAGCCGCCCGAATCGAAGATCTGTCGGGAGAAGCGTCTCACCCTGGACCGTGTCGTTGTTGATGATCGAAGGAGCCATCGGGCCTATCGGTGACGACACAGAGGAATTCTCAATGAAAGCACCAATGTCGGTGTCAAAACCGGCGGATCTCGGGTAGGGGTCTGAGCTGTGCGTCTAGGCGGATGGTAACAAGAGACAAGGGACACGATGTTTTACCCAGGTTGGGCCCTCTCGATGGAGGTAATACCCTACTCCTTCTTGATTAATATTGATGATATGGGTAGTACAAGAGTGGATCTACCACGAGATCAAGGAGGCTAAACCCTAGAAGCTAGCCTATGGTATGATTGTTCTTACGTCGTGCGGACTAAAACCCTCCGGTTTATATAGACACCCGGATAGAGTTCTGGTTACACAGAGTCAGTTACAATGGTAGGAGATCTACATATCCGTATCGCCAAGCATGCCTTCCACGCCAAGGAAAGTCCCATCCGGACACGGGACGAAGTCTTCAATCTTCTATCTTCATAGTCTTGGAGTCGGCCGTGGCGATAGTCCAGCTATCCGGACACCCCTAGTCAGGACTCCCTCGATCTGGTTGGCGACCTTCCCGAGCAACCTTGACGTGATGGTGCCCTCTTGTATCTCTATTCGGGCAGGGCCGATTTACGTGAAGCAGATGCCCAGCTTTGACAAGTGGGGTCTGCGCCCGGCTGGCCTCAGGAGGCCTCGTGAGAACCCGATTCTTTGTGGAGCTCTTCCGATTCGCCCAAAGTGGCTCTGTCTCGGGTGATGGGCGGAGGCGAGAACCATCGGAGTTGAAGGGGACGATGTTGAGGTGGTGACGCCGCGTGAAGCCCTGAGGGCGGCATCTCCCGGAGCTTGTTCCGAAATGGTGACAGGTGAGGAGTCGCGGCCTCCGGCTCCCGAGGTTGGGGCTCCCGAGGCCCCGGTCGTCCCTCCTGAGGCGG
Source organism: Aegilops longissima (assembly GCA_021605205.1). NCBI lineage: Eukaryota > Viridiplantae > Streptophyta > Magnoliopsida > Poales > Poaceae > Aegilops > Aegilops longissima. Next base: position 392,754,500 of record CM038679.1, read on the forward strand.
CGCCTAGTGGTGTCCCCCAGGCTGATCCCACTGGCGCTGATCACCTTACTGCCTCCTCCATGCCGCAAACCGACCCCTGAGCCGAGCGCTTAGGCCGGTTCCGCGTAGACTTTGTGGCCCTCCGCAAGAGGAAGGAGGCCTCGGGCAGTGACGATCGCCCTTGCCGCTTGCTGAAGTGTAGGAGGTACTTCACCACGGACGAGTAAGTCCTCTTCTCTCTCTGCTCCTCTACTTCTCAGTTCTTGCAGCTGACTGTGACCTTTCAGGGCCCTTCCTGTCGAATTTGTGGATACAGCCAAGGAGCCATCTCCCCAAGCTCCGTCCTCGCTGCTGACCCCTGGTGTGTCGGGTACAGGCGGCGCCCTTATCACTCAGCCGGTCGGAGAGGTGACCCGTTCAGCTGAGCGTCCCGAGCCTGTTGTCTTCCCTTCATGAGCTCTCCCGGGGCACAGCCAGCTTGCCCCGTGCTCCTTCCTTGGTCATGGACGGTGATTGGTCGAAGTCGATCTTGAGCTCTTCTCCTGGGGACGGACCGGCGCCAGGCCCTGCTCCTGGCGAGGCCCGTCCGGTGATTGTTGGGGCGCCAGCCCCCTGCCCTGCGGGAGGAGGCGCGCCGCCTCTGGGCCTTCCGTATATACCAGCAGCAGAGGGGGACGTGGAAGATGTGCTTAAGCGTGCTCGCGAACGCCGCACCCTTCGTCAAGAACTTCTCCATGGGGCGATGGCCGTGGTGAACTGGCTCGCGGGCGGGCTTCGCCCGGCGAATCGCGCGTCTTGAGGCGAAGGTTTGCGCCTTCGCTTGAGGAGATCGCAAGCTGAAGGTAGCCGTTGCCCTCGCGCGTCACCAGCGTGACCTTGACAATCACGAAGGCTGGCGTTCTTTGGCGGCCTCGCGAGGCTTGCTGCTCGAGCCATCGAGGAGGCCAGAAGCGGTCGGCGGCGGGACGCGGAGGAGCGTCGCGTGGGAGTTCAAGCACTGGAGCAACTCTGGAGCAGCAGGTGGAGTTGCACCAGGCTGCACTTGCGTCGCTGAAGGGGCTTCCGTCGACCGGCGGAGCTTGAGCCCAGAGGAAGCGTTGACCTTGGAGGCCGCCCGGCGCAACCTCGACCTTGGCGGTTGGAGGCGAGGAGCGCTGGTGGCTCGAGCGGAGGGCGATGTCGCCCGCGTGTCGTGGTTTTGTCAAGGCAGATGTCCTCATGAAAGGACTTAGTCGTGGAGCCATCGCTCTGGGTTAACAGAAGGGTTAAGCGGACGGAAAGACACAAGAGTTATACTAGTTCGGCCTTCGATGATGGTAAAAGCCTACGTCTAGTTTGTGATGGGATTGATGTGGTCTCGATGACTAGGGAGCAAATAAGCTTCGCCTAGGCCTCGAGTTGTTGTTGTCTGTCCTTGAACCGCCCCGGGTCGTCCCCTTATATACACGGGTGACGCCCGTCGGTCCAGAGAGTCCCAATCTCCGGTTCATATCCGTATCGTCTCTCTCTATTCCTTACTTACAATACAAGTTTACATACCAGGCCGGTTTACGGCTACAGATTCTAAACCGACTACAGGCCTTGGGCCCTTTATGCCCCCTGGGGCTTTTACACCATTGAACTACTGATGAAGTTAACTCGGCCCAGATAGGTCGGTTTACGCCCAGTAGTAACATCCCCAACATTAGGCCCCAGATTGATTTGAACAGGTTCATGTCAATCCTTGATAAAAACCTTCATCTTCAATACCTTCTTGAAATCGTTGAACCGCCATGATGTCACCTTCTCTGGTTACTGTAAACCGGCATGACTTCCCCATAAAGATAGCATTCACAATATCTTCTTTGTTTAATAGATCCGCAATAATCGAGGCGACAGCTCCGCTTACTAGGTTTGTGGTTCCTTGATTCCCGCGCCTGACACAGGTATCTTGCCTTATAAATAGGACCGAAAAGTCATTCCTTTTCTCCCCTCTGTCCTTTCTCTTCGTGTTCCTCGCGTCGCCAGCCTCGGAGCTCCACCGCCGCCGCCGACCTCTACACCGTCTTGGGCCGCTGCATCAACCTGAGCGCACCAGAGAAACGCAGACTCTTCCGCATCTTCTCAACTCAGGTAGGTCCTCGGTTCCCCTCGACCTAGATCCGTTCTAGGGTTTCTTGTTCTTGCCGTGCTCCATGAACTGCTCATGCTCATACCAGACTCCTAGATGGATCTGTGACACCTTGCTCTGATTAGCGGTAGCCTTTAGCATCCGCCTGTAGTCTCGTGCTCACGTCCATAGATCTCGCACATCATCTCTGCTCATTGCATCAATACTGCTCTGTTGTATTCCTTTTTGGATATTTTTCTTATTTTCTGATCTGGCTTCAGATCCTTCGTTGTAGAAAAATCTTGCGAAACCTGTTTCAGCGCACTTAGCCGTTCGCAACCTCAATTGTTTTCAATATTTAGACCTTAGACCAGGCGGTTTAACTTAACATAGAAAAAAAAATAGATAAACCGGTATACACCATTAGTCCCCTTGTTGAACCGCCAGAACTCCTTGACCAAATACTGTCGCTTCATAGAACTCCGGTTTAGACGTATTTGTCTCCGATTTAGCATTGTACACCGGTTCTCTCTTTGTCCCAACACATTTCTTGAACCGGATATAGATTTTTTGTAGATGGCCAAACAAGTGTATGAGTGCAACTGGGCTCCTTCCGTGTCACGAAACTCAATTAAACAATCTGGTCTGGTAGCACTTTAGCTTGATAAAAATAGTATCCATTGGAGGGTTCCTGGCAAAGAATGTCCACCCACACCTCAAGAAGGAGAGGTTGTAGTTTTCGCAGATCACCAAGCCCGGGGTTTCAATCCGCCCGGTTCAAAATTTTATCGAGATGTGCTAGCCAATTTTCAACTCCGTCCACAAGATACAGGACCCAATTATGTTACCAATATATGTCACTTCCAAGTGCTCTGTGAGGCATACTTTCAAGAAGAACCTACAGTTCAACTGTTTAGAGACTGCTTCCATCTAAACCGCCGCCTGAGAGTTCACTGAGGCCCAACAGAATTGGGTGGTGTGGCGATCCAAAAAAAAAGAGTCACTTATCCTCATGTCAAACTGCACAGCCACCCCAAGGAATGGAATCAAACATGGTTTTATTGCAAAGACACTTCACATGCCAGCGAGAATCCCTTGCCGGTTTTTCGTCCGGAGGCGACTCAGCAACACACATCCCTTTCCGCAAAGATTAACTGCCCGTGAGAGAAGTAAATATGCTCCTCAACTCTCCAAGCTCGAGCCTTCATGGCTAACGGTTTAACGAATTGATCTTGCTTGCTGTTGGATATCTTGGAGCATCTGCCCTCTCCCGGTAGCTCGGTTTAATGTGCGAGTATCTTGGTAGTGTCGACGACCCCTCCGACATATTAATATCCAGCTTACCGATGATGAGGTCACCGAGGCGGTGAAGAAGATGTTGAACGAACCGGAAAACCTCTGTGCCCGGACCGGTCTGCTCCCCTTCTGTGCTACCAACAAACCGCCATCTGTAAGACTTTCTGACTATTTTTTACTAAATATATTACTGCCATCTCCGGTATCACTTTTAACATAAACTGCTGCTTAATCAGGGTGATGATCCGTTCTAGGGCAAGAAACGTCCACAAGAGAAGCCAGAGAAGCCAGACAAACCGAAAAAACCAATCCGGCAAAAGACCAAGGCTGTCAAGAAGACTGCTCATAAAAGGAAAACCACTGCATCTTCTGATCCGGCTGTGGATGATGATGTGGGTAATCCGGACCTTGAGGTAGAACTTGATTCACTTGGCTTACTTTTCACGCCTAATTAATGATGATGTTTGTCGGGATGATCTTGAAACCATAATGCTGATGTTGTAGAGGTAACTATTCTCTCCTCGACTCAAATCCTTTGCCTTCACTAAAAACCGTCGGGCAAACCGGAAAATTAAATTTTCTCATCCCCTTGCTTACTTGGATCCCAAATTTCTTATGAAGACTCAACAACATGAAGCCCGCCGCACAACTTCGGCACAGCGGCCGGTAGTTACCTCCACGGTTTACCGAACAGTCCGGTTGGAAGCGTCGTTCGAGGTCTCTAATTTGCTTGTCATTGCTTATCCTAAAGCGAGCTGGTTTAAATCAACCTTAATCCGTCGATTCCGATTATCGGTCACTTCCCACTCCTCATCTGGCGAGTCATCGACCACTCATTTGCCGCCGCTAAAAGCGGTGCTTGGGTAAGTTATACCTTTCATATTGTTTCTCTTGCATCATTGTGTAGTATATGCTGTATTTAATCATTGTTGTGCCTTTTGGGGCCAAACCTAGGCCGAGCAAAAAGCTCGAATGCCGATAAAGCGGCCGACGAAGAAGCCCCTGAACAGGCGGCGCCCCAAATCTTAAGCGGCCATCTGTGAAGACCGTAATGATCCGCCACACAAGATGGCGATTTTGTTCTTTGAAGAAAGGCATGTTGACACCGCCCTTCCTCTTGACCAGCCCGAAGCCCGACCGGATTGAAAAATCCACCAGTCAATCCGGCCCGGCGACAAACCGGCGGCCCTGGTCAAACCGGTGACTCAAGGGCGATGATGTCGTAATTACTGGTTTTGGCCACAGCGAACCGGGTAATCCGATCGCTTTATCCAAACATACGCCAAAGAAGAGTTTTCCACCATGAGCAAGGGCAAGTGGGATGTTGATCGGCTACTTATGCGCTCTGAACCCCAAGACCTTCATTCTAGCTACTTGAACGGCTGTATACCAGCCGTGACTATGGCTGGCTTTGGTGAAGATGATGAAAGAGAAATTTGAGGTAACCTCCATGTTCTTTTCTCGCTTTGAATATTTCAATTTTGTTAACTCTCCTAGTCCCCAAGGGCGGTTCAACTTAGCATAGTTAAGCGGGACTTAGTATAAACTCAATGCTTGAGAATCCTGATGTAGCCCCCAAGGGCAGTTCAACTTAGCATAGTTAAACCGGGACTATATTTTATATCACCGCATCGGAACATGTTGAGCAAATAGCCATTAGCCCCAAGTGCCAAGTTGAATACTTGTATTGAGCTTGGGACTTATGTGATTTATTGATAGATGAAGATCAAATATGCATTAGCCCCCAAGTGCCAAGTGTATAGCTGGTTATGCTTTGGGGACTTTGAAATGATGATATTTAACATGCTCCCTTTTTGTTGCAGTGAGATCGTCAACAAGCCTCACAAATCCATGACCTTCAAGAAAATCTGAAATCTCAACAAGCGAAACCTCCAAGGCCAAGGATGAACTGAAAACCGCTTTAACTACTATGGAGCAACTCAAAAGAGTGGTTCAAGTCTGAAGCGGGCAGTGGGACACCAAAAGGCTGCTTTAACCAAAAGGGTTGAAAATCTGAGGCTGCCCTTAAACCGGTGGTAGATGAGGTGACCAGCGTGAGCGGCAAGTGCATTCCATGATTGCTGCCATCTTTGGTAAGTTTCCTTTGGCTTCTATGATAATCTTGATCTTCTTATGATAAGCCCGTTTGTGATTTCTCTTGCAATGTTGTAGGCTGCGCATTGGTCACTTAGGGTCAGATGTTGGGAAGAAATTGAAGGCTGCCTATACCTTAATAGAGCAGCAGTACCTTTGGGCCTTGCGGATCATCTCCAACGCATCACATAACAACCCAGCACCTTCCTTAATTCAAGATACTCTTAGGAGGTTGTCCATGCTTCCCTTGGATTGAAGAGCTGAAGAAATCTGCTGCTCGAACCGGCGCCATCAACGCTTTAATCCGGGCCAAAGCATGGGTGCGATTCGATCCCATTGAAGCAGCTCAGGGCTATCCCAGTCTAAAGGAAGACGGCTCAGAGTTCAACGAAGATGATTTGAGAGCGATAAACCGGGCAGTACGCCCTTTGGCTTGCCAATTAGCTGAAGAAGCAAACTTGTCGCATTATCAAGCTCAGTATGATGATCAGAACAAGCGAGTAGCTGCACCTATTCCTGAAGCGGAAAACCTGATCCCTCTGATCCGTAAGCATACTTACGCTCCTGATATTGACCCAACTTCCCTGATCCATGAGGAGGCTGTTTTCAAGCTTTAATGGGAATCAACTGGACCACTGTTGACTTCCATCAGCTGGGTAGAGATGAAGAAACTGAAGCGGCGCAGGACGACCCACAACCATCAAACCGGGGCGGCGAGCAAACATGAACCGGAAGCCGGTTTGAAGAGCTGCTTCATTATATTCCGCCAAGAAACAATCATCTTATTTGGGCACCATGTTGCCTTGTAATAGGATAGCCAACACTCTTGCTTTGAATATGCCTTCGTGCATAGGTGCTGATACTCTTGCTTGAATGATCGAAACTTTCAATCTTATATTTCCTGCAGTCACAAAATCTTAAACCGCCCTGGCGGTTTGTGCCGCCAGCTGGCTTGTGACTTTCATATATATATGAGATGAAATATTAAGGTATAAAATCGAAATTTATGATACCAAATACCTGCCATCGCTGGGCATAAAGTTGGCTTAGCCAATCTTGAAGCGGAGGTTGTATAGACCCTTACTGTCAAAGGAGAAAACAGCTCCTGTTATTTATAATGCCGGTTTGCCACGTAAACCGTGCCGGGTCATGATAAGCCCCCTGTTACTCCATAATATGATGTTAACAGAAAAAACATCAAACCGGTGAAATTATCTCCGGATTAAAAGATTGACGAATTCCGTCAACCGCAGTTTTGAAACGGTTTAAAAATGTTGTCGGTTTAAGAAACACAACAAAAATCAAATAATAGTTATGAAAAAACATGGAAGCAAAGGCAATGACAAACCGTTTGCAAAAAATAAGGCTTTCTTGAGCCGATCGATGGTGTTACCATGGTGGGACACGACCAAGCTCCCTTTAAGGTGTAGCCATGGTTCAAGTCAGCGGTCCCCAACTGAAACCGTGGCATTATGCCGATCAAGTGGCGTGGCAATGGTTCGGTTCGACCAAGCCCCAAGTGACTCTATGGCCTTAGGCCGATCAAGAGCGTGGATGGTTCGAGACTTGACCATGTCCCCAAGTGATCTGGTGGCTTTACGCCTATCAAAGGTGTTGCATTGGTTCGGATACGACCAAGCCCCAAGTGATATCACAAAGCTTTGAAAAGCAAACTCGGGAGGTAAACCGGGAGCCGCTTTAAAACAGAACAACTCCATGTAACCACGCATGATGTAACAGAACAGATACCCGCTTTAGCCGAGGCTCCGGTTTATTACTTTATTCATAATATATATCTTGTCATAATATGTACATAAGTAGAGCCGATGGCTCGGTATAATAAGGCGAAGATGAGCTATGTTCCACGGCCTGTTGGTCTCCTCCTCGGCGTATGCGTGAGTCTTTATGCTCTCGAATATCGATCGAGATAATGCGACCCGTTGTGCAGATTCTTGCTGACCACAAAAGGTCCCTCCCAAGGTGGGGATAGCCTATGCATATCAGTCTGGTCTTGGATGAGTCGAAGCACCAAATCTCCTTCTTGAAAAGTTCTGGTTCTGACCCGGCGACTATGATAACGACGAAGATCCTGTTGGTAAATCGCCGAGCGGGCAGCTGTTATGTCACGCTCTTCATCCAACCGATCCAAAGCATCCTGCTGTGCCGTCTCGTTGTCCGCTTCAACATAAGCTGCCACAAGAGGTGAGTCATGACGGATGTCACTGGGGAGAACCGCCTCCGCTCCATAAACCATAAAGGATGGCGTGTATCTTGTGGATCTGTTAGGCGTAGTGTTGATACTCCATAACACAGACGGTAGCTCCTCTACCCAACAACCCGGTGTCCTCTGCAAAGGGACCATAAGCCGGGGCTTGATGCCTCTCAAGATCTCTTGATTAGCTCTTTCCGCTTGACCATTGGGTGTGGGTGGGCCATCAAGAAAGCGTCAAGCGGATGTGCTCACGTTCATGAGAACTCTTTCATGACACCTTTGGACAAATTGGTACCATTATACGTGATGATCTTGTGTGGAAAGCCAAACCGGAAAATCACCTTTTGATGAACTGAACTGCCGTAGCTGCGTCACACTTGCTAACGGTTACGCCTCCACCCACTTTGTAAATTTGTCAACCGCCACCAAGAGGTGGGTCTTTTGTCCTTGGACCTTTTAAAAGGTCCAACCATATCCAACCCCAAGTGCATAAGCGGCCAAGTAATTGGAATCATCCTCAATTCTTGGGCGGTACATGAGCTGCGTCTGGAAAACTTTTGACAACCATCACATCGTCGACCAGATCTTCCGCATCGGCATGGGCGGTCAACCAATAGAAACCGTGGCGGGCGCTTTAGCCACCAAGGATTTTGAACCGGCGTGATGACCACAGTCTCCTTCGTGGATCTCACGCAATATTTCGCAGCCCTCCTCAGGGGACACATAGTGTTGAAAAGCTCCTGAGACGCTGCAGTGATGCAATTCACCATTAACAATGGTCATGGACTTGGATCGCCAAACTATCTGTCGGGCCAACGTCTCATCTTCTGGTAACTCGCCCCGGTTCATGTACGCCAGATAAGGAAGCGTCCAATCTGGAGTGACATGCAGAACTGCCACCAATTGAGCCTCCGGATCAGGAATAGCCAAATCCGCTTCACCAGGGAGCTTGACTGACGGGTTGTGCAGCACATCCAGAAAAACATTGGGCGGGACCGGTTTGCGTTGAGAGCCCAACCGGCTTAAAGGGTCCGCCGCTTCATTCTTCCGACGGTCCACGTGGTCCACGATAGCCCTTGAAATGACCTCGACAATATCCACCTCACGACGATATGCAGCCATGAGTGGGTCCTTGGAATCCCAAGTGCGGACACTGTTGAGCCACTAGGTCCGAGTCACCGAAGCACTTAACCCGGCTTAGATTCATCTCCTTAGCCATCCGAAGACCATGGAGCAAGGCTTCATACTCAGCTGCATTGTTAGTACAAGGGAACATTAAGCGGAGAATGTAACAAAACTTGTCACCTCGTGGGGAAGTTAACACGACTCCAGCCCCCGAGCCCTCCAACTGCCTGGATCCGTCAAAATGGATGGTCCAATATGTATGATCCGGCTTTTCTTGAGCGCTTGCAACTCCGTCCAATCATTAATGAAATCCACAAGTGCTTGAGACTTCACCGCCTCGAGGCACGTACTTCAAACCGTCGGCCCAAGCTCTATAGCCCACTTGGCAATCCGGCGATCGCTTCCGGTTACGTATGATATCACCTAAGGGAGCTGAGGCCGACCACCGTGATGGGGTGCCCTTGGAAATCTGCTTCACTTCCGACTTGCCATAAAACTCCATACACCAGCTTACGCCAATGCGGATACCTTTGCTTAGATTCAATAAGCACCTCGCTGATATAATAAACCGGACGTTGAACGGATGCTCCTTCCCGCCTCCTTCCGCTCTACCACAATGGCCACGCTAACACGCCTGGCATTAGCAGACAACATATAGCGAAGCGGCTCCTTGTCGATGGGGCGGCGAAACACGGCGGGTTGGCCAATTGCCGCTTTAAGTCCTCAACGCTTCATCGGGCGTGGACTCGGAACAAAGCGATCTGTCTTCTTGACATCTGGTACAAAGGGATGGCCTTCTCTCGAGGCGGCTGATAAACCGGCTCAGCGGCAATCCGGCACCAAAGCGCTGGACATCATTAATACACTTCGGTTTAGCCAGGGAGGTGATAGTCGTAATCTTCTCCGGATTAGCTTCAATCCCCCTATTGGACACGAGAAAGCCCAATAACTTGCCTGCCGGAACACCAAAAACACATTTGGCTGGGTTGAGCATCATCTTGTAAACCCGCAGGTTGTCAAAGGTTTCCTTCAAATCGCCAATCAGTGTTTCCTTCTTCCTTGACTTGACCACAATATCATCCACATAGGCGTGCACATTACGGCCGATCTGTTTATGCAAGCAATTACGTACACGTACGATAAGTTGCTTGGGCGCTCTTGAGCCCAAAGGCATAGACACATAGCGAAGGCTCAAAGGGAGTGATAAACGCCGTCTTCTCCGGTCCTTAACTGCCATCTTGATCGATGATACCCAGAATATGCATCCAAAAGCTCAAGCGCTCACAACCCTTGATGGCATCAATAATCTGGTCAATGCGGGGGAGGGCAAAAGGATCTCTTGGACAAGACTTGTTAAGATCATGTAATCCACACACATCGCCAAGTGCCGTTTTCTTAAGAACCAGCACGGATTAACAAGCCACTCTGGATGAAAAACTTCAGCGATAAAACCAGCTGCTAAAACTGGCCACCTCCTCTCAATGGCTTTCGCCTTTCCTCGTTAAACCGGCGGAGGCGCTTCACGGTTTGTACTTGGGATCAACATTAAGAGTGTGCTCAGCGAGCTCCCTCGGTACACACGGCATGTCGAGAAGGCTTCCATGCAAAAATGTCCCGATTCTCACGGATGAACTTCGATGGCGCGCTTTCCTATTTCGGATCCAAGTTGGCACGATGTTGAACTGCTTGGGCCGAATCACCGAACCTGAAGTCAACAAGCTTAGTCTCGGCTGCCAATTTGAATTTCAGGGCGGATCATGCTCTGTAGTTGGCTTCTTCAATGGAGTCATGTCAGCCGGATCAACATTGTCCTTATAATACTTCAGCTCCTCGGTGGCACAAACCGACTCTCGTAAGCCGCATCACCTTCCTCGCACTCCAGCGATCTTGCGGCTCCATGAACCGTTATTGTCCCCTTGTGACCCGGCATCTTGAGCTGCAAATAGATATAACAAGGCCGTGCCATGAACTTGGCATAAGCGGCCGCCCAAACAGGCGTGATATGGACTTTAGTTTTTACCACTTCAAGCGTCAATGTTTACGATCTGGAGTCATATTCATCTCCGAAGGCCACCTCGAGCTATTTTACCAACGGATATCTTGACTTGCGGTACCACACCATGGAACACTGTATTGGAAGGTTTGAGATGTTTATCTGTTAACCCCATCTGACGGAAGGTCTCATAATGCAGGATGTTGATGCTGCTCCCTCCATCCATAAGCACCTTGGTGAACTTATAACCTCCCACGAGGTGCCACCACGAGGGCTAGCTGACCGGATTGTCAACCGGGAGGATGATCCTCTCTACTCCATACAATGGGCTGCTCCGACCAGCGTAGGTAATGAGGCACGGCGGTTCAACGTGTTGATTGCCAGCTCGAAGCTTCGGTCTCGCTTGTCTAAGCTAGTGGTGAAGACGTGGTACGCCCACTATTCAAGCTGCTTTGGGTTGCTCGATAACTTTGACCGATCTTGCTGCTGATTGTAACCACCTTGGTTATTACGATTATTCGATTGTTATGTCCGCCCGGATTACCATTAAATCCTGAACGAATTTCCTCCACCATAACCCGCCCGGATCTGAACCGCCACGAGCCTTGATCATACCGAAAGCATTAGAACTTTTGAACTCCTGCATAATATAACTATCCTTCGGAGGTGATTTCTTTGGCGCCTCCTTCGTCCCATGCTTGGGCGAGGTTGATTCAACGAGATAGTTCAAGCGGTCCGGATTGGGATTAGGTGCTCCACCTCGATTTGGTTGTTTACCCTTGCGCTGGCCCTTGTCCTCTTGCGTTGGTGTTAACTCTGAAGTCCATGTTGCCATTAAACTTCGCTTGCCTCCACCATTACCTGCCGAGTGATGTTGCTGGCCTTTGGAGTTGTTGTTCTTCTTTCCCTTCCCTGTCTCGTCATCATCAGACTCGGGATCCTTGGTACTATCAGAATCAGCATACTTCACTAAAGCGCCCATGAGAGTGCCCATGTCATTACAAAACCGCTTCATACGTCCCAACTTCAACTTCAAAGGCTTAAACCGGCAATTGCCCTCCAGGGTCAAGATCGCAGAGTCAGCGTTGATCCGGTCTGACGAGTGCAAAATTTTCGAAACGCGGCGTACCCAATGGGTTGTTGACTCCCCTTCACCCTGGACGCAGGCCGCCAAGTCCACCACGGACATGGGCTGCTTACAAGTATCTTTGAAATTCTGGATAAACCGGGTTCGCAACTGGGCCCATGAACTGATAGAATTGGGTGGCAAGCTCTTCAACCAAGTACGGGCCGTGCCTTCGAGCATCATGGTGAAGTACTTTGCACACGCGGCCTCATCCACATCCAGCATCTCCATGGCCATATCATAACTTTCTATCCATGCTTCTGGACCTAAATCGGCAGTGTAATTTGGCACCTTGCACGGACCCTTGAAATCCTTGGGCAAGCGCACATTGTGTAAAGCGGGGACGAGGCAAGGCACCCCCAAAGAGCTAGAGGTAACCCCAGGCTCGACCGAGATGGTCAGACGAACCTCGTGGCTGATAATCCTGATCTTCGCGCTGCTAACTTTCGGCCTCCTGCGTGCTCGGTCCGGTCCACCACCTCCGGCGTTGTCGAAACCACCTGCCGGGTTGTTGCCACGGGGCGCACCACGCCGTGCATTACTTGATATGGCCGGTTCATCCACGTGCCTGCTATAGCTCCGTCTTGGGCGGGGGGTAGAGTGGATCCGGTCGCGGCTGTACGAATATGCTTCCTGTTGGACCAAAGCTTTCCTAAGGAGCTCCTTGACCCGGCGCGTCTCTACTGCCTATGGTGAATCGCCTTCAATTGGAATTGCCTCCAGCCGTGCCGCAGCTGCAACAAGGTTATCCATCGGGTTGGAGTAGTGACCTGGCGGTGTTTGCATAGCCTGAGGCGTACTAGCATTATGGCGAGGTAGATCTATTACACGGGGCTGAACCGGCGCGCCCGTCCCAGGTGCTTCCGCCCGGTTTACCACCGGCGGATTACTGGTTGCTGCTCCTGGGGTGTTGAAGAGATCTCTTCCCTCAAAGACTGAAGGCAAACGGGATCTGTATTTCCTCTTCATGACTTCATGCGACGCGCTCTGATCCAGCATGAGCCTATAAGCATGCGCATCCAAAGCGGCCCGCTCTGCCGTCATCCTGGCGTCTGCAACTACCAGATCCGCCTTAGCCTGAGTGATTTGTTCCTTCACCTTCGCAATCTCTGCGTTGTGAGCTTCCTGATCCGCCGGGTTAACCTCTGCCATGAGCACAACCAACGCATCGAATAGGTCTGATAAAACTTGAGCCGGCGGGCGCACAGGGCCTCCTGCCCCGGCAGCCGTCGCCGCTGTTGAACCGGCAACCATTATCGCGTGGGTCGAAGAGTGAAGCACTTGCTTGTGTACCGCCATGAATATTCCAACCGGTTGGGCGGATCGGAGGGTCGAATCGTCACCATCGGAACAGCCCCAATCCGGCCATCTTGTAGCTGATATAGAATTCGTTTCCCGATCGACGACTACGTCGTCGAGTAAACAGACGGTTTCGCCACCAGATTCTGATCCGCCCTCGTAACTTCCTCCGTGGATGACTCCCACAAAGGCACGCTTCACAGCCGGTTTAGCCTGGGCGGGTCTCGTACGCTGAGCCGTCTCGGCGAGGTCGGTGCAGATGTCCGCTCGGCCCAGCTCACCGATCTTGCGATGATGGCGTGTATGCCACCAAAGGGACCCGGTACCCGTACTCAATCGAGCCGGCCTCGGGGCCCCAGCCTGCATCGTCGATGTAGAGCTTGCCGCGACGACTCTTGGTCATCCAGCCCATAGCGTAGCCTTCGAGTCCTTCGAACTTGCCCTCCAAGATCATCAAACCATCATGCGATAGCCCCACGGTGGGCGCCAACTGCCGTGGTTTTGTCACGGCAAATGTCCTCATGAAAGGACTTAGTCATGGAGCCATCGCTACGGGTTAACTTGAAGGGTTTAAAGTGGACGCAAAGACACAAGAGTTATACTAGTTCGGCCCCTTCGATGAAGGTAAAAGTGTACGTCTAGTTTGTGATGGGTGATGTGGTCTCGATGACTAGGAGCAAATAAGCCGCCTAGGCCTCGAGTTGTTGTTGTCGTCCTTGAACACTTCCGGTCGTCCCTTATATACACGGTGGCGCTCGTCGGTCGTAGAGTCCCAATCTCCGGTTCATATTAAGTATCCGGGTTGGTCTCTCTCTATTCCTTACTTACAATACAAGTTTACATACTAGGCCGGTTTACGGCTACAGATTCTAAACCGACTACAGGCCTTGGGCCCTTTATGCCCCCTGGGGCTTTTACACCATTGAACTACTGATGAAGTTAACCCAGCCCAGATAGGCCGGTTTACGCCCAGTAGTAACATCCCCAACACCGCGCGCGAGCCTCGAGCCCAAGAAGAGGTCAACCGCCGTGTAGCAGAAGCTCGCTCAGGCCTCGACCGCCAGTATGAGTTGAGGTTGGAGTTGGTCAGGGCCGAAGCTGAGGGCAGGACCGCGGCCCTCATGGCCAAGCTGGACGAAGTGATGCAGGGTGCGGACTCCTCCGCAGCCGCCCTTCACGCAGCGCAGGCGGAGCTGACCTCCTCCTGCGCCGAGCTGCTCCTTCTTCAACAGAGGATTGATGGGGCCGAGGCCACTGCACGGAAGAACGAGGACGAGATTCGTCGGCAGCGGGTTCTGGAGCACGAGCACGCCCCCATGCTCCGGACGCTCAGCGAACGGGCTAACGCGGCCCTGAGCAATATTTGCGAGGCCGCAGCTGAGGAGCCGCACGAGACCAACTACGCCGGCAACCTCCAGTATTTTGCTAATGTGGTGACGCTCCTGGAGAACCGCGCCGAGAGGTCTCGTTGGCTCGTCGAGGAGAGGAGCCGAGCCTTGCTCGGGCGTGCTTTCTCCCGTGTCTTCAGTTATCTGCGGGACAGGGATCCCCACTTCGACTTCGATGCCGCCATTGCACCGGTGCCCATAGCCGTCCGGGGCGACCTGGCGCAATGGGTGGAGGGTCACGTGGACGACCTTGTCAGGGCCTTCATGTCTGATGATGATGGCGTGATCATGGCCGCCGATGAAGGCGGCGTGGTGGACGGTCCTGGCGCTGGCGGAGGTGTTGGCGGCGGCGATGACGCCAGCGATGCCAGCGACGCCTCGGGAGGTGACCCAGAAGGCGCAGCGAGCGATATGTCCGACTGATTGTCTGTCACCGCTGTTTACCCTGCACGAAAGAGGTTCGGGCTTGGCCCTGAAGACTGTGAGAGCATTTTGGGAGGGGAAGCCCCTCATGTAAAGATTTGCGATAAATGCCTTGGTAATCTCAACACTGCGTGTGAGCTTAACGGCCGGCCTGGTGGTGGGTCGGCTGGCTCGTTTACCTTTTGACCCTGGTGAGCCCCGAGCGGGGCTGTGGGGGGCCATAGTGCCATATGTGTCTTCTGGGTGAACCCATTGATCCTGCGATAAGAACCTCCGGAGAGGGCGTGGCGACGGCCGTCCGAGTTGTGGACGCGGTTGGCCCGGCCCGGCTCGCGAGGGGCTCGCGAGGGGAGGCAGCTGACGCTAGCTTTGGATGCAAAGCCGAAACCAGGACATGAGAGATTGCTCGAATGAGACTAAACACCCCTTCCCCAAACGCACGCAAGGCTCGAACTCAAATCCAATTTAAATTCAAATCGAAGAAACCTGTCAACAAAGGAAAATGCAAAAAAAGCAAAAGGCCGCGTCCGGCACCTAGTCTAGTCTTCTCACCGCGGAGCTAAGTGCTGCCACTGGGCGTGGGAGGGAGCCCCAGGGCCTGAGGCCGGCGCTCCTGAGACTCCGGGGCGTGTACAGCCCCACTCATTGTTACGTGAGAGTGTCACGGGGCGGCGAGCTTCACAGGCACTGGGCCTTCTTCACAGGTACCGGCCTTGCTTCATCTCGCCAGATGAGGGCCCCGCCTTGCGCCACACTCTACCACCACTGATGGCGGCCGGAGACCAAGGACGACGCCAATGGGGTAGAGCGGTCGCCAGCGGTTTCCCCGACGACCACGGGTCCTCTGCCGGGGGCAGGCCCTGAGGCACCTCCCCGACAGAGGGCCTACCTCCTAAGAACGTCTTGCGTCAAGCGCCGTGGGGACGAACCCGAATCTCGGCCCCTCTCCTACAGCCCCCGATGCCCTCCTCCTGAGGGTTAAGAGGCTGCAGCGTTGGGGCCGCCTCCTGTTGCGGCGACCTGTACCCCCTGCGGCACATGGTTAGCATAAGCTTGCTCCTGAGGAATTAGCGGTACCAGATAGTGGCTGCCGCCGGCGCGGTCGTCGAGGCCCTCTTGGGGTCCCTGAAAGATCTCAGCTTGTGGTGCCTCCTCGCCCCAGCTTGGCCCAAGGAACGAGCCATGGTCTTCTTCCTGTGCGCACTCTTGATCCATCATGCAGGGCACATAAGCTTCTGGGGACGCTGCACCATAGATCTCGCTGTAGTGCCCCATGTGCCATGCAATCCGGCCCGGAGCACTGTCTTGAGAGTGGTGGCGCGGTGGTCCACCGAGGCCCAAGGTCACGGCATGCGCTCCTTCGCCGGCCGGAGATGAGGTCCGTGCGGCTTGCCGCCTGGTGCTGCTGGCCAGGTTGGCGTCGAGTAGGCCCTGGAGCCTGCTTGAGGTTGCATGAGCACACATGGGGCCGCCATACGGCACGCTCTGGGCCAAAGGTGGCAGCCGGACGCAGAAAGGAGGTGCTCCCGAGGCGGCGGTGTCCAGGAGCTCGGCCACCCGCTCCAACAGCACGTCTCGGCCGCTCTCTAGAAGCCGGCACCGTAACAGCTCTCGGGCCATCGTGAGCGCGGCCCTGGAGTTCGCCTGCTCCCGTCGGGTGTGCGGTGCCGTGGCCGCGGTGTGGCTTGAGGCTCTGGCCGCTGACCGCACCTGCCATGGCATGAGGGCAGGCGGCGTCTGGCCGCGTCGCCCGCGCCCCGCGGCGCCTTGCGGAGCGCGAGCTGCCTAAGGTGCAAGGTTGAGGTCGCCTGGCTGGCGACACGCGCGTGGCGAAACCACGCCGCCCATGATCGGCATCGCCTGCGGGTAACTTGACATGGAACGCGAGGCGATTTAACGCGAGGCGCGGCGAAGGATTCCGCGCACCTACTGGCGCACAAATGTCGATTTGGGTTCCGCGAGACCCTTGAGGTTTGAACACTGGGATGCGCGCGGAGATCTTTCCCCTACCAGCTCACGCGTCGATGATTAGCAAGGGATCTAAACTAGGAGGAAGAACACACAAGAGACACAGTGTTTTATACTAGTTCGGGCCACCATTGTGGTGTAATACCATACTCTAGTTGTGTGGTGTGGTGGATTGCCTCAGGGGCTGATGATGAACAGTACAAAGGAAGAACAGCCTCGCGAGGGGTTGTTCTTGAGCTGGTGCGATGGACAGCTTGGGTGAGTCCAGTCGCTTCTCTCTCTCTCTCTCTCTCTCTCTCTCTCTCTCTCTCTTGTGAATATCTCCCCCTCTCTCTGCGGTGGCTAGTCCTATTTATAGAGGGAGGCCCTGGGCCTCTTCCCAAATAATGAGCGGGAAGGGCGCCAACAATTTGCCATTTTGAAGGGGAACATCTAGTAACTTATCCTGACTAAAGTTGGTCTTCGGCTGCCAAAGGCTCTGACGGTGATGCCGTCCTGGGCTCCACGATGACCTCCTTCCTGCCGCTCTGCTGGTCTTGGTCTTGTTGCACCGAAGCGGTAACCTTTACCTGATGCCTTGGCATGTGCTTGCCTCCTTTGCACCAAAGGGGAAACGAGGACACTGTGCAGGCCGGCGCCCGCCTGGCGCCTGCCTGGTCTCGATCGTCATGGCTTGCGTCACGGGGCACCCTCGTGAGGTACCCTGCCTTGATCTCTCCGCCTCCGCGTGAGCCTGCCTGATGAGGCTGCTCCTGAGGAAGGTTCCTGTCGTCCGGCCCACGAGGCTTGGCCCCTCACGAGGGTCTTGAGCTTGAGCTGATGAAGTTGGGCCACGCCGGGCCCCCACCTGAGCCACGCCACAGGCCGCAGGCAGGCAAGTCTGGGGACCCCCGTTCCCAGAACGCCGACAGAATGTACAGACATTGTAAGATAGACAGGTGCAATGGATAGTAGGGAAGAAAACAGGGCATGAAATAATTCACATTTATGTTGTCTAACCAAACAGAATAGCAGGACATAATTTCACATATATGATGGCTAATTAAACATGATAGCATGACACAATTTCATATGTATGATGGCTAACTAAATAGGATAGAATGACATACTTCAAAATATGATGACTATGTAAACAGGATGAGATGATATAACTATATGATGTGTCTATTAAAGTGGTTGGCATGCCATAAATCACAAACATTCCATCTATTGAAACATGATTGCATGATATAATTCACGGATAGAATGGCATAATTCAAAATATGATGACTATGTAAACAAGATGAGATGATATAACTATATTATGTCTTTAGAAAATGGGTTGGCATGCCACAATTCAGATACATGTTGTCTATGTAAACATCATGGCATGATATAATTCAAATATATGATTTATATACTAAGCAAGTGAGCAGAGGGCAATTTCATATATGATGTGTCAACTAAGGAGATGGCATTCAATATTGTGTATATGATGTAAAAACTAAGCATTACAATACAACATATGCATGATATGAGTAATATAACCCTGGCAAGTTTGAGCATACACCTCAAGGGGTTAATAGGACTAGTCATCTGCCAATGAATCCTCCTCTGAAGAGCTATCTGTAACCAGCAAGATATCTGATTCAACATGTAGCATTGTCTGCTCTAAATACCTTGTTTTCACTCCAGATTTCTCCATCACCAATTCAAATGGCTGATGCACAGGAAGAGCAGTTGAATATACAAACATTGTCGACAAATGCAACAAGAAATACAAGAAAGATATAATTCACATATATGACGCTTGGCTAAACAGCATGGCATTGCATAATACACATATATAATGCCTTGCAACAAGATAGCATTGCATAATTCACATATATAATGTCTTGCAACAAGATGGCATTGCATAATTTACATATATGGTAACTAGACAGTAAATAGGTGGCATTCACACAAAGCATGTCTAAACTAAGCAAATGACATAGCAATGCAAGATACCATACGCACGATATGAGCAACATAACCCTGCCAAGTTAGAGCATGAACCTCGGGAGGGAATAGGACTGGTCATCTGTCTCTGAATCCTCCTTTGAGGAGCTAACCGTAACCAGCAAGACATGTGCTTCATCAGATAGCATTGTCTACTCTGAAGACCTTGTTTCCACTCCAGATTTTTCCACGACCGTGCCGAATGGCTGATGCACAGGAAGAGTAATTGAATGTACTAAAATTGTTGACAAATTTAACACGTAATAAAAAAATGATGGCATGATATAATTCACATATAAGATGACTGGCTAAGCAGGGTGGCATTGCAAAATTCACATATATGATGCCTGGCTAAACAAGATGGCATTGCATGATTCACATATACGATAAAGAAACTAAACAGATGGCATTCACACAAAGCATGTCTAAACTAAGCAGATGACATATTTGATGTATAAAGTAAGCAATGCAAGGCACCATATGCATGATATTACCAACATCAGCATGCCAAGTTAGAGCGAAGATATCAGGGGGGTAAATAGGAGTGGTCTTCTCCTTCCGAATCCCCCTCAGAATAGTTATCTTCCTCTTGATTACAATCCGAAATGGGTGGAGGGGGGTTGCCTTTGCACCCACCATGGAGCGATGTCTGCATGAAATTTTATTGCCACGCAAGGCTTGCCTCTTTTGCTCTACATGTTCAGTTCCATTGTGTACAATAACTAACATGCATAGGAATAGAACATAGTGAGATTATGTAAGGAGTGCATGCACAAATCAAGAGTGGTGGTAGCAAACTCTGGATAGACCCAAAACCAATGATAGCAGGCAGATAATAGATTTAGTTAAAAATACAGATAATGGCTCCTTTAATGTTTGTTTGCACCCAACATGAAACTCATAGTAGACACCGAGATTAACGGATAGTAGATGATAGTACTGATTGCTGCCCCAATATGTACCACACAACCATTTAAAAACTCAAGTTTCAGCATTAGTTTGGACCTGACTCAGAGTCTAATAGGTGAACACGACGATAAAGTAGCATGTCATCATATTAAGCGATGCATAACATAAGCAGACACGAAAGAGTGCGACCTCTCTTGCGGACCTGTGTAGTCCTCAAGGTCATCTGCTCAATTGATGATGGTAATGCAGTTGCCGTGGCTGCCGGCGGCGGGGAAGAAGATCTGAGGCGGCAAAAGACAGTCTGGAGAGCGGATCCCTGCTGTGGTGAACCCTTCCATCATTGGAGCAGCTGAGCTGGGGTGGAACACAACGCATCAGGAGCAGGACAAACCACACAAGGTTTTCTTTGACACATATCTGTAACATAAGTAATTGTGTAAGGGCTTGTTTGAATTTGAGGATTCTAACAATGCAGGGATATGAAATAGACATTAATAGGATAGGAATGCACGTGCAAGACAGAGAATTTAAAAACACAGGATTTCTGCCGATCTGGGTGTTTGGTTCACAAGAATGGGAAGATCACAGGATGCAAAGAAGCATGGTGAGATTAAGTCAAACCACAAGAAAATGTACGGTTATAATGCTATTATGCTGCTATCTCTTAGTCTTGTGCTTCATGAATAGGAATTTGAAAGGAGGACAAGTGGAAATTAAAATTCCTATGGTTTTTCTTTCAAGGAGACACTAAAGGAACAAATCCTATAGCTTTCCTTTGCTCCATTCCTTTGAACCAAATGCATGAATAGTAGTACCATAGGAAACTTTCCAATTCCTATGTTTTTCCTTCACTTTTCCTTTCAAGCACTGGCGATCCTAGTAGGTAGGTTTGAGCAAGGAAAAGCCTACACTCAAAAAATGTTTTTGTGCTACTTCTACTACTTTGGACCCAGGCCAGTGCCCTACTAGCTCAACACCCAGGCCCATCGACAAATGCACAGCTACAAAGATAAATAATGATGGCGTTCAAGAGAGTCCATCACGGATAGCTAAGTTGTCTGGTACCTCACTGCTTGTCATATATTAGGATAAAATAATCGTATTTCACATTACTACATGTGCTCAGTGGACAATATATATAACATGTAGAGTAAAAAAGAGATGCAACAAGTGTACAACCTCTTTGGTGAAGCCATGTCAATCTCAGCGTGATTGAGTTGGTCGGTGAGGATGCTCCGGCTGACTTGGCTGTCGGAGGAGGGGAAGAAGATCTTAGGCGTCTGGAGATGGAGCCCGGGGTACTGCTCCGCTGTGATGGAGGGTTTTGTCGTTGGAGCAGCTCCGGTAAGTTGTACGACGATGAGGCTGAAGCAGGACAAGAGATACAACGTTAACCTGAGTGGAATTCTAATAGCATCTCCAATGGATGACGTAAAATACATAACCACAAAGTGCTAGACGTAAAATACATGAGCCGCTCATCTCTGAACTTAATTGTAGAAACTGAATTTAACTGTCGAAACTGAACTTGACTGTCGAAACTGAATTTTGCTGTTGAAGCTCAATTTTACTGTCGAAACTAAACGCACTAGTAGCAGAAAAGCAGTAGCAGCAGCGCGTGCGAGAGCCGGGGTAGCAGGTCGTGTAGAAGCATCAGGGTGAGGCTACACGTCAGTTGACTGATTTTTTCATCCCTGGTCAGTCGATTTTCCAGCCGTTGGATACGAAATCAAGGGCCTGCACTTAATCTTCAACCTCCAGTCCCCTGAGCCGCCAGCCACCACCGGCCAAACCGCCGCCCTCCGCCGACCGCGGTCGGCGGTGCGCCGCTCGGCCCGCCCCAAAACCACTCCCCACCGCCGGTCCGCCGCCGCCCAGGAAATCGCTCTAGGCCCCCCGTGCCGAGCTTTTTCTCCGGCGATCCCCACGCCACTGCCCCACCACCGTCGGCGACCACCGCCCCCACCCTGAACCCTAAGATAGATAGTGGGGTACCACTCCGGTGAGACCCCCTCCTCGCTGCGGCTGGTTCTTCCTTAACTCCAGCGAGCCTGACCCCAAAGTCGATTCAGTCGACTAAAGTGTAGCCAAATCGGAGTAGCATCGCAAGCAAGAGCAAGAGTGAGAGCAGCAGCGCAGCAAGAGCAAGAGCAAGAGCAATAGCAAGAGCAGACTAGGCAGGGGACTGAGAGCAAGAGCAGAGCAGCAGCGTGAGCAAGAGCTAAAGCAGCAGCAGCTCCTACTGATGTGGATGTCGCCACCGAGGGAGCGATGATGTGGAGGAAGTGGTCGGCGACGCCGCCGTGGATGGGGCCGCGCCATGTCGGCTCGGGAACGAGCGCCGGCAGCACCGTGAGATCGAATCAAGAAGAAAATGCGGCGATTAGTGTACAACCTCTTTGGTGGCACCGATTAGGCCTCAGCTTCATCCAAGGAAACGGTGATGATGTTGCTCTTCCGGTGGTGCAGGTGAAGATGGTCGTGTGGGAATGGAGGTGGCGCAAAAGACGAGTGGAACATCGGGGCAGCTCCTTGGAGGTGGAGGCCGGGGTGGCTGAACCGGTGGGATGACGAGATCGATGACGGATCCTCATCCTGTACGGTGGATGAGGGACATTGAGGTGTTGCTGTGCATGATGTTGTCGGGGAAGAGGCTCTGGTTGGGTGGCGGACGGAGGAGAGTGTGGGGATTCGCGGGTTTTCGCAGCCTCGGTGTACGAATTGGTGGGCTGATGGGATGGGAGTGGGGAACCATGGCTTAGGGACGTGCTTGTCTGAAATGTGGGGTAAGTTACGAAACTACCCCACCGATTTGAGCTAGGCGGTTCTTCGGGTTCGGGGGTATCACGGGCATTTTGCGTGTCGGGATTTCACAGGAGGTGGGATCTTTCGTGTGCGTTGTAATTTTGGGATAGCAAGGCGCGGGTTGAGATGAAGGGAGTTTTTGGAGCACAACGAGACAAAGATATATCTTAAATATTTCGGGGTAACAAGGCGCGGGTTGAAGAGGCGGGAGTTTCGCAGCACGATAGACATAGATGCTAGCTTGAAATTTAGGCATAACAAGGCGCGGCTTGAAATTTCGGGACAACAAGCTTAACGTGTACCCAAAAAAAGACAATTCGCACCTCATCACTAGAGAGAGCCATGTCTCGTTTTACTATATTACTAGAAATGCATTCAAATACAACAAAAAAACTAAAAAAATCGGGACAACAAACATAACGTGTACAGTACCAAAACAATTTGCACTTCCCTCAACAATAAAAAAATAACGTGTGTTGTCTAGCATATGGACTAAGTTTGAGTACATTTTCCCTATTTGAATAGGATTGTACTCGGGTTAGTTATACAACCATCTAAATATTATCTTCACAACACATGACATGAATATAGGAGAAGTAAATTCCTATATAAATACGAATTACATGTACATAGTTCTCAAATTCAAATACAGTATATGTTACCCATTTTATGTTGAATTCAAATCATATTACATGAATGCTCTAGCTAGATGTTTGGAATCTAAACCATGTATGATACTACGTACAATTGTTTAACACGCACAACACACACACAAACACCATTTAGACTAGTAAGGTACATGTGCATTGCACGCATGAGATTTGGCAACCAAATTATGAATAAATACCACATTATAGCATGTAAGCTTTGAGTCACATATGCATGATGTAGATGTTCGTTTAATTCTTATAGTTCATTTCATTCAGAATCATCTATTTTTATAAGAAAGCTAATCTATTTAAAGATTCATGGAATTGTGCATTGTAAAGCATAAAGTAAAAACAAATAATGGCAAATCATGTAGAAAAACATTTGGGCAATTCTGATATGGAAGATCCTAAAACAAAGAAGAAGTGCTTGTGTTTTGAGGTTTGTGCATTATGCTTAAGTTCAACCATGGAGTCTTCTAGATTGTACATGTGGCAAAATCTGGTGGAATCTAGATGATATCCAACGGCTAGTAGTGCTCAAATTTTCCATCTCTGCACCATCGGATTGGCTTCATCCAATGACCATCTTTCAAAGTTAAAGTTATCCGCACACTATATAAAAAATATATAATATAATATATATAGGGGTATAGATATAGATATGTGATGCGAAAGCCACCCATCATCTCCAATTAGAATAGTGTGTCCATGCACGGATGCAATGTGACGAAATGATGTCTACCATCGGTATCTCAAATTCAAATCAGTCTGACCTTGTTCAATGTGTATACAGTACAACATGCTCATTTCCAAACCACACCGCGCATATCTCAATTATATTCATGCATGCATGGGTTTCAAACATCATGATCTCTTATTCAAATATTTGAATTCCACTTTACATTGATTATGACCTCACCTAGTCTTTTACACCCACAAAGTCGTCTTCTCTTTATAATTGTACCACTAACTTTCTCTCGTGCATGCATGCACACACACTACCAGCTCAGCATTATCCATCGCACACATGCAATCTTTTTGTTCAAGTCAATCTCCCATGCATGCAAACACACACACCTCCCCCTCTCCATCATATCGGGCATTCTTTATCTCTCACGTGCATGCGCAATGATCGATGTTCCTCTATGTGTGTGTGTGTGTATATATCTAGGTCTTTCACAGTTTTCCACACAAACCGATCAATCTATGTATCTAGTGAGGTCTCACCCTATTTCCCACGTCCACATCGATCAATCTATACCTCTCTATATAGGATTACATAGCTAATACACCCACATTAATTATATATCCAACGTCCCCCTCTCATCATCCATGCCTTCCGCTTCATCTCTCGACACGCCAAGACAAGGATGTAAGACAGGGGCAACAAGGGCCCTGCCCCCCTAACATCACTATATATCAAGGCTAATATGAATGTGACCATTAGACAATTGCTAGTAAAATGGTTTAAGTTGATGAATTGGCACTCCTCGTAAATCATTAGCAATGCTTGGCCCCCTAGCACATTTATTTTTCATGGCTCCGCCACTGCGCGCAACAACACACGTTCTCACCCCCTCTCTTTAAATATCGATCTTGCACTTGTGCACTCCTTCATAGTCTCCCTCCACTTGGCCCCTTACACCATCTTCTAGCCCCCCACCGGATTTTGCCACATGTACAATCTAGCAGACTCCATGGTTGAACTTAAGCATAATGCACAAACCCCAAAACACAAGTGCTTCTCCTTTGTTCTAGAATCTTCCGTATCATAACTGCCCAAACTTTTTTCTAGTTGAATTGCCATTATTTCTTTTTAATTTATGCTTTACAACACACAATTCCATGAACCATAAAATAGATTAAGGGCTTCTTTGATTCAAAGGATTCTCAAAGGAATTTTGGAGGATTCTAATCCTTATGAATTTTCCTATCTTGGTTGTTTGATTCGTAGGATTGTAAACCATAGGAATTTTTCCATAGGATTCATCTGCACTAGATTTCATAGGAAACATCCCATCCACTCAAACCTCTTTGAAAGAATCCTGCATTTTTTCTATGCACAATCAAACACTCATACAATCCTGTAGGATTCAAGACGACATTCCACTCTAATCCCATGTTTTTCCTATTACCGCATTTTGGAAATCCTACGAATCAAAGAGGCCCAAGCTTTTTTATAAAAACTAATTGATTTTGAATGATATGAACTATAAGAATTAAACGAACGTCTACAACATGCATATATGACTCAAAGCTTACATGCTATAGTGTGAAATTTATTCATAATTTGGTTGCCAAATCTGATGTGTGCAATGCACGTGTACCTTACTAGTACTTCGAGTATGTGCAAAAGACGTAAATTAGAATTCCAATGGCACGCTACATAGTGTCTCTCTTACAGTTCATGAAGCCACGTGGCACATGTGGAGGCGTTATCGCGACCTCCTTGTGTGGATTGATCACAGTGACGTGTTGCTGGTTCCAGAAGAATGTACTCGTCCTCTCTGAGGCACACTGGTAGTACATGCACAAAGCAAAGATGTGCACGCACGCACTCATTCCTTCGCACACACACGGGGGTGCACGGGGGGACGCATTTTTGTACAAAGATCCACCCCATGTGATAATTTGACGCGTGTAAAGTCCTTCACTTCATTGATGGTCAATTAATACATCGCATGCAAATTGAGTGGATGTGAGGGAGGAAGAAAGACATTACTACTCCACTGCGTGCATGCGAGTAATTAAATCATGGGTTGCTACTTCCATTGGTCTCCTTCGTATTTTGTGCCAATTTTTGACCATATTTTTAAGTAACATAATATTTATGCATGTCATAAAAAGTGGCACAAAAAAAGGGGGCCAATAAACCAGGACGCAGGCAGCATGATCAATTTTGCTAGGGCTACTGTTGGTGGCCTTTGTATTTAAATATGGACGGAGTGGAGTAGTACTATCTTTATCTTAGCCTCGTAGGGCTCTCCCAGTTCCTAGGCTCACCTCCCTGCCTCGCCCACCGGATCCCTCCATGGAGGATCCTGCCATGGATAATACCTTAGATCCCAGGATCCCACAGGCTGCCCTCTCGCTGCGGCCCGCAGCACTGCCACCTTTGAGCGAAACCCACATGTGTTTTAGAGGGGATCCATTGCTCTGGAATCACAGATAAGTGGCGCTGGAGGACATGCCAGGGCTGCATTTCAGGTGGTGGGTAGCAAGGGCAAATCGGATCGAGGAAGCATCGCATTGATTGGAGAGAAGTTCCAAGGAGCTGCGCCTGGCGCAGCACAAGGCGGAGGCGCAAGTCGATCTCAGGGGAGAGATGCTAAGGGATGTCAGCATCTGGCAGCGTCGCGTTGATTACGATCTAGGGCTAACGGCAGAGATCATATTCACGGAGTCAACTCCGGAGGAAAGAACGCGCATGCCTGCACAATGGCATGAGCAGTCGGTGCAATTGTTTAAATGGGCGGGAGAAGCCAAATCCTAGGACCAGTTGCGGCGGTGCCGCTGGGCATGCATCGTAGGCGAGGTGAGCTGCCCTCCTTCCACGCCAGCAATGCAATGACCTAGTCGGTTGCTGCTGCCGTGAACTTGCAACACCATGTCGGTTTGCAACCTTGAAAATCACTCCATCTATATGTATTGTATTCCTGTGAAAATACTTGGTCGTGGGAAAAAGATGGTAATTGATTTATCACTAGTTTTAGAATGCTTGGTCGTGACAATCAACCAAAGCCACAAACAGAAGTCTCCATCGTGTAATACTTTACGATCGGTCGCACCAACAGACGGTCGGTCGGACTCGCGTCTCACCGAACAACACGCATCAGCTTGGTTTGACATGTACGACCAGTTACATCACTGACTTGTGCGACCGCATTTGAACAGTGTAGTACTCCCTCTATCTCAGTTTATAAGTCTTGCACGTGTACATAGGTCGTTAATTTGACCAACTTAATAAGAAGCATGCATTACGTAAAATATATCATTACAAACTTCAAATATTCTATTTTTTAATGATATATTTTTTATGTTAAACAATTTATTTTATATAAGTTACATTGAAGACCTAGATACACGTGCAAGCCTTGTAAACTGAGATGGAGGGAGTACTTGAAATTTATGTTCCACTAAACTCACCGGGAGCCGTTTCGAGCCTCGAAACCAAAACCATCAACTAATCTTTACCTTGTTCCCATCACATTCCAAAGTACTAGTGCTACAATTAAGTGCAAGCCTGCTCACACCTACTAGTACGTACCAAACCTGAACGTGTTACCACTATGCAGGTTTTAGTACTAGTGCTAGTACTTAGGTTATAAAAAGGGGAACTACCGAACCGAAAATTACTCTACATTCCTCCTCATAAGTCCTTCTTCTTCGTCCGTCCTTGCCATGGCCGGTGTGCAGAGCTCTAGGTCGAGAACTACTCGTAACAAGGGAGCGGCAACCAAGGCTGCAGAAAAAAAGGGCTCACCGCCTCGCAAATACCTCGAAAGATCTCTCACGGGCAGGCGATGGCTCCCAGGAGCGCCCTAGCCGCGGAGGCGAACATGCCGAGCTGGCGGTGCTGGAGGCATTATCCCTCGACGGCATGCCCGATCAGCTCAATAAGCACCTCAATAAGTAGAAGGAGTTCATCCACGGCTTGGTGGAGCTGCTGAAGGAGAGCTTCAACGACATGCCCGCTGAGCTCAATGGGAAGGGGGAGTTGACCGCCGGCTTGGTGATGGTGCTGAAGAAGAGCATTGCCTCAGAGAAGAAGGCGCCCGACGAAATCCTGCAACTTCAGGAGGACAAGGCGAAGTTCTGCCATGAGCTCGAACTGCTAAAGGAGGAGAATGCCGGCTGGAAGAAGCTGCATGAGAATAGTAGTTCCTCGATGAAGATGTTGCAGGCCCTCGTCATGGAACGGAAGGAGGAGTTGGCGAAGCTCCGCATCGAGCACCCGGCTGCTGTCAAGGTACGTAATGCGGCCGTGGAACAGATGATGAAGACTCGCATTGAGAAATCCCGCGTCATGGACAGAATGAAGAAGATGGCGGAGGAGACGCGCAATGAGATGGAGATCGTGGAGGCGATGAAGAAGCAGTTACGACTCCGCGGCCAGCAACCCTTCATGTAGTAGAGAGCAACTCCCCAGACTTGTGTGTGTGTGTCTTCCTTATTATTTTGGGGTGATAATCTTCCTTCTTCTTTTCCTCTTGTGTTTCTTCTTTTGCTTTGGGTGTTTCGCCGCACGTGTCACGTTCTCTGCGAGGCATGAATAGAATAATGCTAACAATGAGATGACTAGCAAATTAGATCATTTTTATCGCCATATGGCACTGGGCTGCCGTGTTTCGTGCTCCTTGACGGTGTCCTGGACTAGGGGGGTACTCACCACGTCGTCTCCCGATCAGTTAGATTGGGTCGAGGACCCCCATGGCCGTATACTCATGGGCCAGTTCAGACAGTCCCTGCCGCATACAAGGAAGACTCCACAAGACTTGGCACCCAAGACAAGGACTCTCCTAAATCCTAGGCCTACGGTGTGTTATATAAACCAAGGCCAGGCTAGTCAATAGACAATATCATATTCATTACTACAATCTCGTGGTAGATACATGTACTCTGTACTACACCCATATGAATACAATCAAAAGCAGCATGTAGGGTATTATCTCATCAAGAGAGCCCGGAGCTGGGTAAAACCTCGTGTCCATGTAACCATCGCTCCAAGGCGCCTAGCTTAGGACCCCTACTACGAGATACGCCGGATATAGAACCGACATTGGTGCTTTCATTGAGAGTCTGCTAGGTGATCGACACGGATTGATGGATAATCAGGTGATATTTTTCAGTCAGATATGTTCTGTACTAGTTAGTTTTTGTGAGAATCATCGCTGGTTTTCGAGCTTTGTTCACAGATTAGATTGAGATCAAGGTCTAAAATTTCGCTGCCAGATGCCTTGGTATCCGGCGTTCTACCTCGGTTTCGGTATTGGTAGACGGCATGGTCTAGTCAAAGATCACCTAGTAGCTGGCCGCATTGTCGTATGTAGCGGAGGACAAATCCTCGCACGGGCAGCGGCCATCCAAGGGGAGATTCCTTTCCTTTTTGTTTCTTTATTCCCTTTTTTAATTCGGCACCTAGGTCGTCGCTGGACGCTAGTACTATTTTTGCTATGGAAGGCCTAGACCAAAGTACTAATGCGATGGACTCCTAGTATTTTGCACGATACCCTAGATTTGATCGGTGGATTGTAGTAATTCAAGTACTACTACTTCACGTTTGGATCAGAAACTAGTCTCTTCTTGGCACTAGCTTGTACTAGTTGGTACATACCGCTTCTTTTTATATGCTTCGGTCTACTATGGTCATCGCTCGTTAAACAGGTTTAAATTTTCCTGACTATTCGTTTATCACACAAAATTATTACACACAGAATATTTTCTGTCCGTTTGTACTGCATTTTTTTTGCAGAGATATTTTGTTGATGCATGTACATGCGTTTCCTGTTCAAAGAGTGTTCTCTGCGGGTCAGCATTTTTTGTGCTGCAGGTCTTGCAATCAGGTCTACACTACGGGCCGCCGTTTGGCGACTGATATCTTGTCGCTGCCAGGCAGCGATCTTCGTCTCGTAACTCGGGCGCCCGTGCGAATTCGGATTTTGTCATCTCGTCGCGCCAACGCCCAGTGTCGACAATGGCCTCGCGCCACGCCACATCTCTTTTAATAATTTATTTTACATAAAGAATTTTGTAAAGAATTTTTATTTATTTATTTTTGCTATTTGATTTGTGCTACTTCATGCATGCAGATAATCGGCCTCGACTACGCCACGCCGCTGGCCGCACGGCCACCTCGGTAGGGTGACATCGTCGCCCACCTCCATCGACCGAATTGTGTCATCGCCTTGGAGCGTTGCCCTGTGTTGGCAACCCCGCATCGTCACTTCATCAACCTGCTCGGCCGGAGATTCCAGTGTCACGCGGCGACCAGCTCCATCACCTCGGCTAGACTGGGGGTTTCACCTCTTCGGAGTGCCGAGCTCTTCGCTCGGCCGCATCGGGCTTGGAGGCTGTGACCTTGTCCCGCACCAAGCTTGGACCGTGTCATCAATGTCGAACACTTTAATCAGGTAAGTCGCTTTCATGCTCAAAAACTTTTAGTTTTAAATTTTGTTCGGTTCGGCCAAGCATTATACTTTGTTGGCAAAAAGTTGTTTGTGAAAAACTTCCTTGTCAAAACTTTGTTTGTGACACACAAATTCAAATACCCTATTTACTTGGGGGCTTCCTCTATGAAGCCTTTCCTCTTTCATATGATTATACTTGTATGGCTTCGTTCCTTGTTCGGGTATTACGCCACAATATGCACCATGTTGACTTAAGTGTTCCGCAAGCTGGGTTGCCTTGCTCCTGTGTTTACCCCTAAGTTCCCGATTGTTTGGCTAGGGAGTAAAGGGAGCACCTCTGCGATTGTCACGATCGGGTCATCTGAGCTCGGACCTCAGACTGGGTGAAGCCGAAAGCTAGCGCTCTTATTGTTTTCAATCATGGTTGGCACACAACGGAACTCATGAATACAAAAAATATATTGCACAAGTCTCATAGTAACAATAAGCAACCGAGGAAAGGTATCGGTGGGGGTACTATTTTCTTCGAAGATGCTTCTTACACTTCGTCAGTAATATAGCATAAGTTCCCTAAGCGTGCTTTGTCTGTTACAGCCTTATGGCTTGATTGCCTGGTTATCGGAATAACCGTCGACATTCTTGACAGGTGGAGTACATAACACTTTTCGGCCCTTGACCGAAGAGGAAGAAGCCGACGGTCGGTTAAGAGACGCATTTAAAGTTCGGGTGAACATAGATATGATATAAGTACTTCGGTACATACAATCATTATACATAAAATTCTTCTACCCAAGTCACTTGGGGGCTCTTAAATTTACATGAGCCATTTTATAATCAGTGTTTTCTTCTTAAGTCGTTGCAAAGTCTTTTTCTATCACTCCCTTTTTCGACGCGAGTGTGTGGTCAATAGCTGAAGAGCCTAATTTCTCTCGCAAAGCTGCTAGAGTTTAGTTTGCTAAACTGGCCTAATGAGAAGTACTCCGCCTTCGGGATAGAAGGTTCAAGCCATAGGCTGACCCACTTGAAGTCTTGAGATAGGATGTGTCATGTTAAAGCACGATAGAAGAACATTTTTATCCTCTCTAAGACCAATTTTCGATTTGGCACCGAACACTTGATCTAGTTCGGACGACCAGTTTTTACTGAAGTTTTTGGTTTTCCAAGCCCATGGCACTTTTAAACTATTTATGTGTTTCCAGCATTAGTCTCGCAGTGCAACGCCGGATAACCTTAGAGATTCGGCAAAAACATGCTCAGATATTGTTGTATATGCATTGGTTTCAAATTGTGTCTTCGGTCAATAGTTGGGTTGCCCGGCTCCTGTGCTTGCCGCCTACGTTCCGCTTTGTTCGGCTAGGTGCGCAAAGGGAAAACCACTATGATTGTGCCTCCAGCTAGCATGGTTAAGCGCCTCAGTGGAGAAAGCCAAAAACTGACTGTCACAATAAGCTTAAACTGGTCAGGGATCCGATGACTGTATTAAACTATAAAGATCGATAGAGGTCACCCCGTGTTAAATAACGGTCCGTTCATAACATTGATCGAAGTGTTTACGGCTTGACCTCGACTGTCGCCGAACACAAACCGGGGGCTAGTAACTGGCCTCCCAACTTTAAACTCCTATGACTAAGTGAAAGTTATAAAGTCCGCATATCTGATTTCCTCGTTTCCGCTAACACAACCGCCTTCGGGCACCGAGACATCGGCTAAGGGTTGTTTTGTTATTGCGACAACACCCTGCGTAGCATCACAAGGGGGTGGAAGCTGACGATAGGTCACTTTCAACTGAAAAATGGTCGCAACGGAGTCAAAATAAACATACCATCGGTGTTTGTATTTTATATATGAGGGCTGCCTTCCTTAATCATCGTTATAAAGCCATAAAAACGCATCAATTTGACTTAAGATTTTGGCCAAGATGGGTTGCCTGGCTCCTGTGCTTACCCCTACGTTCCCGATTGTTCGGCTAAGCGGTAAAGGGAGCATCTCTATGATTGTTACTACCGGGTCATCCGAGTTAGTACCTTAGACTGGGTGAAGCCGAAAGCTAGCAATCTTAAAGTATCACATTGGTCGTCAAGGACGGAAGTGAAAATTTTGGTTCATTAATACCATAAAGATCGGGAACTTTCCCCAAACTAAATCCTCAATATTTTCTCCTGCATTGATCGGAGGTGAGGTTTCATGATTATGGTTGGCATGACAACCCAAAGAAAGGAACCAATAGCGGTACTATTTTCTTTGGAAGATGTTTCTTACGTTAAAAAGTAATATAACATACCTCTCCGCGTACCTTTGTTTATAAAACTGTATGGCTGAATTGCCTTGTTTGTCGTAAATCTTTGCCCTTGTAAAGGCTTTATAAAGTGGGACAAACACTCCTCGGCTACTGGCCGAGGAGGTTGAAGCCGATGGTCGGTCAACAAAGTTTTGTACAATGCGGATCCGAGCATTAATGATGTAGAGTACTTGGATACATAGAATCATTACACATAATTTGTGATTTTACTTCGGATATCGATCATTAATTCGGCCACCCGTGCCCACATTAAGGCTTGGGGGCTACTGGGCTTCGTGCTTATTATTTACAAATATTAAAGGGGTACATCAATCCCCTGATCTGGTGTTGCCACTCGACCAGTGTCTCAGGGGCTACTGCATTGCCTATTCAATGCAGAAAATTCAAAGTGCTCAGTGTTCGGCTTAACCGAACTATGCACAAACGCGTCATCGGACAACAATAGGTACCATATGGACCTATCTGGCATCAAGCTAGTATATTATGGCGACTTCTCAAAACCCTCTCTCAAGGGCCCGTTCGCCGATCACTATTATCTCTCATATATTACACTGCGTTTCTATTGCTACGTATGTTTCCGAGCTAGGAGTCGATCCTCATGCCAATTTCGCGCATCGACCTGAGTCTCAGGGGCTACTAGGATCAGCGGTTTCATGTTTTCCTTCAGGTGCATCTTGGGTTTTAGGCCGACACACACCTTGACGGCTACTAGCAATACATCTTGTCAGCAAATAAATTTACCCGCATCGGAAATAAAATCCGCAAACAATCAGCCCAAGCCCGAAGTGGTACGTCATCTTGGAAGCAATCCAGCATAAAGCTCGGATGCAAGCGGCTGGCTCTATAGAGGGCATTTCTGGCACTAAGCTCGGCTAGCCCCTTCAAACTCCTTCAACTTTTTTAACCAAGGTGAGCTATGACACCTCGGATACAGTCCGGCGTTGGAGCTCGGATGCAGTTTGGCATTGGAGCTCGGCTATAACAAGACTCTTCGAATACATTCCGTCTTTGGAGCTCGGAAGTGGTCCGGTGTTGGTGCTCGGCTTCAAAAGATACCTCGAATGCGGTCCGGCATTGGAGCTCGGACGCAAGAGGACACTGTCGCCCGGGAACAACTTCAAACCAGAGGTGTGGCATAAAAATAACAAGGCATTGATAAAGGCCGGAAACTTAAAGGGGCTCCTCGGATACCCGACGTGTAAACTCTTCAGATGCACTTCGGCGATCCTCAAGATCGAAGATGAAAAGATTTGTTGAACTAGTTTTGAAGACCGATGACCGAAGAGGAAGAACAGTTCGGAAGAATCAAGGAGCGTCCCCAACTTGAAGACCGGTTCAAGGGGCTACTGACGATGTCCTGGACTAGGGGGTACTCACCATGTCGTCTCCCGATCAGTTAGATTGGGCCGAGGACCCCCATGGCCGTATACTCATGGGCCAGTTCAGACAGTCCCTGCCGCATACAAGGAAGACTCCACAAGACTTGGCGCCCAAGACAAGGACTCTCCTAAACCCTAGGCCTCCGGTGTGTTATATAAACCAAGGCCCGGCTAATCAATAGACAATATCATATTCATTACTACAATCTCGTGGTAGATACATGTACTCTATACTACACCCATATGAATACAATCAAAAGCAGCATGTAGGGTATTATCTCATCAAGAGAGCCTGAAGCTGGGTAAAACAACGTGTCCATGTAACCATCACTCCAAGACGCTTAGCTTAGGACCCCTACTACGAGATACGCCGGATATAGAACCGACACTCCTCTGTCATACTCCAGTGGAAAACTTGAGTATACCGCACGGTTCTTTGCTCCTCTTTAGGTCGTCGGCACATTTATACGAGCAGTCAAATCACAAGGCCCCGCCTTCCAGTAGTAATGAGGCGTCAAATCACAAAGGCCCTCGCCTCTCTTGAAACCGACCAAGCTAGACTGCCCCGCCCTCTAGCCTTTTAAAAAATGTATACTTTTGTACAATAGTAGTATCGATGGATTGCGCCATGGACCAAAACTAACAAGATGGAATTAAAGAAAAAAGGTGGTACATATAGAGAGCGCTCGTAGCCAAATTATGCATATAGTACTATTAAAAAAGCTAGTGCGTGCTTAAATGGGGTGCTAAATTCTATTAAAGAAATTAGCATACATATTTAATTATTGGGTTCTTATTATTTATGCCACTAGTTGTGTATCACTACTCAGTTTTGCCAATTGAAATTACAACTACTCAAAAATGCCATCGATCCATGAGATGCCTGCTCAAAAATGCAATTAGATATCTCAAAAATGCCATCGTTAAGTTAGATGTTTGCTCAAAAATGCCATTATACATTGTTATTTTCACGTCAAACCCATTGACCATGTTATATGACAAAAATAAGCCGATTCTCACAATGATAAGTGTGGCCCCGCTTGTCAGGAGTAACCAAGCGAATAATTTTATAGGAAAATAAGAACGCTGTTGGGATCAAGTAGGCCCCACACTTTATTTTACTGTAGTGAGATAGAAGGAGAGCTGGCATGTTGGTCCATCGGTATTTATGTCATTATAACATGGCAAAAGAGATTTGAGTCACAATAATGGTGTCCAGCACAACACACCCCTCAAAAAAAACTAAGCACCCTCAAATTCTTTGACAAAACTAAGCACCCTAAAATTCTTTGACAACTAAACTGCTGGTTATATGATGTTGGCCATATATATGAAGGAAATATGCCCTAGAGGCAATAATAAAGTTATTATTTATTGCCTTATATCATGATAAATGTTTATTATTCATGCTAGAATTGTATTAACCGGAAACATAATACATGTGTGAATACATAGACAAACTGAGTGTCACTAGTATACCTCTACTTGACTAGCTCGTCGAATCAAAGATGGTTAAGTTTCCTAGCCATACACATGAGCTGTCATTTGATTAACGGGATCACATCATTAGAGAATGATGTGATTGACTTGACCCATTCTGTTAGCTTAGCACTTGATCGTTTAGTATATTGCTATTGCTTTCTTCATGACTTATACATGTTCCTATGACTATAGGATTATGCAACTCCCGAATACAGGAGGTACACTTTGTGTGCTACCAAACGTCACAACGTAACTGAGTGATTATAAAGGTGCTCCACAGGTGTCTTCGATGGTACTTGTTGAGTTGGCATAGATCGAGATTAGAATTTGTCACTCCGATTGTCGAAGAGGTATCTCTGGGCCCTCTCGGTAATGCACATCACTATAAGCCTTGCAAGCAATGTGACTAATGTGTTAGTTGCGGGATGATGCATTACGGAACGAGTAAAGAGACTTGCCGTTAACGAGATTGAGCTAGGTATTGAGATACCGACGATCGAATCTCGGGCAAGTAACATACCAATGACAAAGGGAACAACGTATGTTGTTATGCGGTTTGACCGACAAAGATCTTCGTAGAATATGTAGGAACCAATATGAGCATCCAGGTTCCGCTATTGGTTATTGACCGGAGACGTGTCTCGATCATGTCTACATAGTTCTTGAACCCGTAGGGTCCGCACGCTTAAAGTTCTGTGACAATCGGTATTATGAGCTTATATGTTTTGATGTACCGAAGGTAGTTCGGAGTCTTGGATATGATCACGGACATGAAGAGGAGTCTCAAAATGGTCGAGACATAAAGATTGATATATTGGAAGCGTATATTTAGACGTCCGAAGAGTTCCGAGTGAAATCGGGATTTTACCGGAGTGCCGGAGGGTATACCGGAACCCCCCGGGGGTTAATGGGCCTAGTTGGGCCCTAGTGGAGAGAGAGAGGGGCCGGCCAGGGCAGGCCGCGTGCCCCCTCCCCCTCAGGTCCAAATTGGACTAGGAAGGGGGCGCCCCCCTTTCCTTCTCCTTCCCCCCTCCTTTCCCCTCTCGCTACCTCTTGAGCACTGCGTTGGGTTTCCCTTGAAGAGGAAAGGGTGATGCAGTAAAGTAGCGTAAGTATTTCCCTAAATTTTTGAGAACCAAGGTATGAATCCAGTAGGAGACCACACTCGAGTCCCACACACCTACACAAACAAATAAGAACCTCGCAACCAATGTGATAAAGGATTGTCAATCCATGGTCACTACATGGATCACTGATAGATGAGATTTTTGATTTTTAGAAAGATGATAAGATAATATTTTGGTATTTTTATGGTAAAGAGTAAAAGTAAAAAGCAAAATAAAGACATGAGCTCATGAAGCATGATCATCATGGTGGTGAGGCTTTGGCTCGCTCTGGGGCTTTGGGCAGGCTGAGGAGATGAGGTCCCACGAGGGAGGGTGCGCCTGCTCTCGATCTCAGCTGATTGCTTGACATTCACTCAGTCCTCTCGATCATGTTTGTTCCGTTCAATCAGGTTCTTCTGCTTTTGATATTCTTTCCTTCAAACACTGAAAATAATCTTGTTATAGGTTAGTCTCAACAATAAAATTCATCCAAAACAGAATATATAATAGCATGGAACAATAAAATTATAGATACGCTGGAGACGATCACCTCCTAGTAGGAATAGGAAACAGGGAGTCCTATCCTACCAGAGGAGGACTCTCCTCCGGGCGCCCTCACAGGTACGGGCCGACTCCCTCGCCTCCTTTATATACGGGCAGGGGCACCCTAGAACACACAAGTTGATCATTGATCTCTCCCACTGCAAAGTGTGCCCCTCCACCATAATCCACCTCGGTCATATCTTAGCGGTGCTTAGGTGGAGCCTCATGATGGTAGCTTCATCAACATCATCACCACGCCGTGCAGTGCATTTAAACTCTCCCCGAGCTCTCACTGATCGTGAGTTCACGGGACGTCACCGAGCTGAACATGTGCTGAACGCGGAGGTGCCTGATACGTCTCCAATGTATCTATATTTTTTTATTGTTCCATGCTATTATATATTCTGTTTTGGATGTTTAATGGGCTTATTTATACACTTTTATATTATTTTTGGGACTAACCTATTAACCGGAGGCCCAGCCCAAATTGTTGTTTTTTTGCCTATTTAATTGTTTCGCAGAAAAGGAATATCAAACGGAGTCCAAACGGAATTAAACCTTCGGGAGCGTGATTTTTGGAACAAACGTGATCCAGAGGACTTGAGTCGACGCTACAACCATCGAGGAGGCCACGAGGCAGGGGGTGCGCCAACCCCCATGGGCGCGCCCTCCACCCTCGTGGGTCCCTCGTGGCTCCACCGACCTACTTCTTCCTCCTATATATACCTACGTACCACCAAATCATCGGGGAGCACCACGAAAACCTAATTCCACCGCCGCAACCTTCTCGCACTGTGAGATCCCATCTTGGGGCCTTTTTCGCGCCCATCGGAGGGGGCATTGATCACGGAGGGCTTCTACATCAACACCATAGCCTCTCCGATGATGTGTGAGTAGTTTACCTCAGACCTTCGGGTCCATAGTTATTAGCTAGATGGCTTCTTCTCTCTTTGATCTCAATACAAATTTCTCCTTGATTCTCTTGGAGATCTATTTGATGTAATCTTCTTTATGTGTGTTTGTCGAGATCCGATGAATTGTGGGTTTATGATCAAGATTATCTATGAACAATATTCAATCTTCTCCTAATTCTTTTTATGTATGATTGGTTATCTTTTAAGTATCTTCAAATTATCAGTTTGGTTTGGCCTACTAGATTGATCTTTCTTGCAATGGGAGAAGTGCTTAGCTTTGGGTTCAATCTTATGGTGCTCGATCCCAAAGGATGAGGGTAACGACACGTATTGTATTGTTGCCATCGAGGATAAAAAGATGGGGTTTATATCATATTGCATGAGTTTATCCTCCACATCATGTCATCTTTCTTAAAGCTGCTATCTGCTCTTATGAACCTAATACTCTAGATGCATGCCGGATAGCGGTCGATGTGTGGAGTAATAGTAGTAGATGCAGCAGAGTCGGTCTACTTGTCACGACATGATGCCTATATACATGATCATACCTAGATATTCTCATAACTATGCTCAATTCTATCAATTGCTCGACAGTAATTCGTTTACCCACCGTAATATGTATGCTATCTTGAGAGAAGCCACTAGTGAAACCTGTGGCCCGCAGGTCTATTCTCTATCATATTAATCTACCGTTATTTCTATTACCGTTTATTTTGTTTTCTTTACTTTTAATCTTTATCATAAAAACACCAAAAATATTATCTTATCATCTCTATCAGATCTCACTTTTGGAAGTGGCCGTGAAGGGATTGACAACCCCTTTATCGCGTTGGTTGCAAGGTTCTTATTTGTTTGTGTAGGTACGAGGGACTCGAGCGTGGCCTCCTACTGGATTGATACCTTGGTTCTCAAAAACTGAGGGAAATACTTACGCTACTTTGCTGCATCACCCTTTCCTCTTCAAGGGAAAACCAACGCAATGCTCAAGAGGTAGCAAGAAGGATTTCTGGCGCCATTGTCGGGGAGTCTACGCACAAGTCAAGACATACCAAGTACCCATCACAAACTCTCATCCCTCGCACTACAATATTT
Organism: Aegilops longissima; assembly: GCA_021605205.1. Lineage (NCBI taxonomy): Eukaryota > Viridiplantae > Streptophyta > Magnoliopsida > Poales > Poaceae > Aegilops > Aegilops longissima. The sequence goes on from CM038679.1 coordinate 392,793,775, forward strand.
GCCATTTGCCTCTCGTTTTCCTCTCCCCCACTTCACCCTTGCCGTTTTATTCGCCCTCTTTTCCGTTCGCCTCTTTTTCGCTTCCTTCTTGTTTGCTTGTGTGTTGGATTGCTTGCTTGTCACGATGGCTCAAGATAATACTAAGTTGTGTGACTTTGCCAATACCAACAACAATGATTTTCTTAGCACTCCGATTGCTCCTCTTACCGAAGCTGAATCTTGTGAAATTAATGCTGCTTTGTTGAATCTTGTCATGAAAGATCAATTCGCCGGCCTTCCTAGTGAAGATGCCGCTACCCATCTAAATAGCTTTGTTGATTTGTGTGATATGCAAAAGAAGAAAGATGTGGATAATGATATTGTTAAATTGAAGCTATTTCCGTTTTCTCTTAGAGATTGCGCTAAAACTTGGTTTTCGTCTTTGCCTAAAAATAGTATTGATTCTTGGAATAAGAGCAAAGATGCTTTTATCTCTAAGTATTTCCCTCCCGCTAAGATCATCTCTCTTAGAAACGATATTATGAATTTTAAGCAAATTGATCATGAACATGTTGCAGAAGCTTGGGAGAGGATGAAATTACAGATACGCAATTGCCCTACTCATGGTTCGAATTTGTGGATGATTAGACAAAAAATTTATGACGGATTGAATTTTGCTTCTAGAAATCTTTTAGATTCTGCCGCGGGAGGCACTTTTATGGAAATCACTTTAGGAGAAGCTACAAAACTCCTAGATAATACTATGGTTAATTATTCTCAATGGCACACTGAAAGATCTACTAGTAAAAAAGTGCATGCGATAGAAGAAATTAATGTTTTGAGTGGAAAGATGGATGAACTTATGAAATTGTTTGCTAATAAGAGTGTTTCTTCTGATCCTAATGATATGCCTTTGTATACTTTGATTGAGAATAATAATGAATCTATGGATGTGAATTTTGTTGGTAGGAATAATTTTGGTAACAACGCGTATAGAGGAAACATTAATCCTAGGTCGTTCCCTAGTAATTCCTCTAATAATTATGGTAATTCCTACAATAATTCTTATGGAAATTTTAATAATATGCCCTCTGAATTTGAGACTAGTGTTAAAGAGTTTATGAATTCACAAAAGAATTTCAATGCTTTGCTTGAAGAAAATTTGCTTAAAGTTGACGAATTGGCTAGGAACATGGATAGAATTTCTCTTGATGTTGATTCTTTGAAGCTTAGATCTATTCCACCTAAGCATGATATCAATGAGTCTCTCAAAGCCATGAGAATTTCCATTGATGAATGCAAAGAAAGAACTGCTAGGATGCCTGCTAAGAAAGATTGCTTTGTAAAGGCGTGTTCTTCTAGTTTTTATGAAAATAAAGATGAAGATCTAAAGGTTATTGACGTGTCCCCTATTAAATCTTTTTTTTGCAATATTAATCTTGATAATGATGGGACTGGAGATGAGTCAACTTTAGTTAAAAGGTGTCCCAATGATTCGGATTTTTTAGATCTTTATGCTAAAATTGTTAAAAGTGGGATTGAAGAGGTTAAAACTTTACATAGCAATGAACCCACTATCTTGGATTTCAAGAAATTTAATTATGATAATTGCTCTTTGATAGATTGTATTTCCTTGTTGCAATCCGTGCTAAATTCTCCTCATGCTTATAGTCAAAATAAAGCTTTTACTAAACATATCGTTGATGCTTTAATGCAATATTATGAAGAAAAACTTGAGTTGGAAGTTTCTATCCCTAGAAAACTATATGATGAATGGGAACCTATAATTAAAATTAAAATTAAAGATCATGAATGCTATGCTTTGAGTGATTTGGGTGCTAGTGTTTCCACGATTCCAAAAACTTTTTGTGATTTGTTAGGTTTCCGTGAATTTGATGATTGTTCTTTAAACTTGCACCTTGCGGATTCCACCATTAAGAAACCTATGGTAAGAATTAATGATGTTCTTATTGTTGCAAATAGGAACTATGTGCCCGTAGATTTCATTGTTCTTGATATAGATTGCAATCCTTCATGTCCTATTATTCTTGGTAAACCTTTCCTTAGAACGATTGGTGCAATCATTGATACGAAGGAAGGGAATATTAGATTCCAATTTCCATTAAGGAAAAGCATGGAACACTTCCCTAGAAATAAAATTAAATTACCATATGAATCTATTATGAGATCCATCTATGGATTGCCTACCAAAGATGGCAATACCTAGATCTATACTCGCTTTTATGCCTAGCTAGGGGCGTTAAACGATAGCGCTTGTTGGGAGACAACTCAATTTTATTTTAGTTTTTTGCTTTTTGGTTCTGTTTAGGAATAAATATTCCATATAGCTTCTTTTTAGATGTGGTTTTGTCTTTTAATTAGTGTTTGCGCCAAGTTAAACTTATATGATCTTCTTGGATGATAGTTATTTGATCTTGCTGAAAATTCCAGAAACTTTCTGTTCACATAAACAATTGTTAAAAATCACCAGAAAGTGATAAAATACTGATTCCAATTGCAGTAGATCAATATACAAATTATATAGGAATTCCTATTTTCGTAGATTTTTCTTAGTTCCAGAAGTTTGCGTTAGTTACAGATTACTACAGATTGTTCTGTTTTTTGACAGATTCTGTTTTTCGTGTGTTGTTTGCTTATTTTGATGAATCTATGGCTAGTAAAAGAGCTTATAAACCATAGAGAAGTTGGAATACAGTAGGTTTAACACCAGTATAAATAAAGAATGAGTTCATAGTACCTTGAAGTTGTGTTTTGTCTTCTTTCGCTAACGGAGCTCATGAGATTTTCTGTTAAGTTTTGTGTTGTGAAGTTTCCAAGTTTTGGGTAAAGATTTGATGGATTATGGAACAAGGATTGGCAAGAGCCTAAACTTGGGGATGCCCAAGGCACCCCAAGGTAAAACTCAAGGATAACCAAAAGCCTAAACTTGGGGATGCCCGGGAAGTCATCCCCTCTTTTGTCTTCGTCTATCGGTAACTTTACTTGGAGCTATATTTTTATTCACCACATGATATGTGTTTTGCTTGGAGCGTCTTGTATGATTTGAGTCTTAGCTTTTTAGTTGTCACAATCATCCTATATGTACACACCTTTTGAGAGAGACACACATGATTCGGAATTTATTAGAATACTCTATGTGCTTCACTTATATCTTTTGTGCTATATAGTTTTTGCTCTAGTTCTTCACTTATATCTTTTAGAGCACGGTGGTGGTTTTATTTTATAAAAATTATTGATCTCTCATGCTTCACTTATATTATTTTGAGAGTCTTAAACAGCATGGTAATTTGCTTTAATTGTGAAATTAATCTTCCATATTGAGTTCATTGAATATCATGAGAAGTTTGATACTTGATAAGTGTTTTGAGATATAAAGGTGGTAATATTAGAGTGTGCTAGTTGAGTAATTATGAAATTGATAAATACTTGTGCTAAGGTTGGCAAGTCCCTTAGCATGCACGTATGGTAAAAGTTGTCTGACAATTTTGACACATAAGGTGTTCTTTTATTGCTTTCCTTATGAGTGGCGGTCGGGGACGAGCGATGGTCTTTTCCTACCAATCAATCCCTCTAGGGGCATGCGTAGTAGTACTTTGCTTCGAGGGCTAATAATCTTTTGCAATAAGTATATGAGTTATTTATGACTAATGTAAGTCCATGGATTATACGCACTCTCAACCTTCCACAATTTTCTAGCCTCTACGGTACCGTGCATTGCCCTTTCTCACCTTGAGAGTTGGTGCAAACTTCGCCGGTGCATCCAAACCCCGTGACATGATACGCTCTATCACACATAAACCTCCTTATATCTTCCTCAAAACATCCACCATACCTACCTATCATGGCATTTCCATATCCATTCCGAGATATATTGCCATGCAACTTTCCACCATTCCGTTTATTATGACACGCTCCATCATTGTCATATTGCTTTGCATGATCATGTAGTTGACATCGTATTTGTGGCAAAGCCACCTTTCATAATTTTTTCATACATGTCACTCTTGATTCATTGCATATCCTGATACATCGCCAGAGGCATTCACATAGAGTCATATTTTGTTCTAAGTGCTGAGTTGTAAGTAATTAAAAGTGTGATGATCATCATTATTAGAGCATTGTCCCATGTGAGGAAAGGATGATGGAGACTATGATTCCCCCATAAGTCGGGATGAGATTCCGGACTAAGTAAAAAAAAGAGGCCAAAGAAAAAAGGGGCCAAATAAAAAAAAGAAAAAAATGAATGAGAGAAAAAGAGAGAAGGGACAATGTTACTATCCTTTTTCCACACTTGTGCTTCAAAGTAGCACCGTGATCTTCATGATAGAGAGTCTCCTATGTTGTCACTTTCATATACTAGTGGGAATTTTTCATTATAGAACTTGGCTTGTATATTCCAATGATGGGCTTCCTCAAAATGCCCTAGGTCTTCGTGAGCAAGCAAGTTGGAGGCACGCCCACTTAGTTTCTTTTGTTGAGCTTTCATATATTTATAGCTCTAGTGCATCCATTGCATAGCAATCCCTACTCCTCTCATTGGCATAAATTGATGGGCATCTCCATAGCCTATTGATTAGCCGTGTCAATGTGAGACTTTCTACCTTTTTGTCTTCTCTCATAACCCCATCATTATACTTTACTCCACCCATAGTGCTATATCCATGGCTTGCGCCATGTATTGTAAGGGTTGAAAAGGCTAAAGCGCTGCTAAAAGTATGAACCAATTTCTCGGCTTGTCATCGGGGTTATGCATGATGAGAACGTTTGTGTGACGATATTGAAACATGGCCTAACTATATGATTTTGTAGGGATAAGCTTTCTTAGGCTATGTTATTTTGATAAGACATAATTGCTTGGTTAGCATGTTTGAAGTATTATTGTTTTTATGTCAACATTAAATTTTTATCTTGAATCTTTTGGATCTAAATATTCATGCCACAATAAAAAGAATTACATTGAAAATTACGCTAAGAAGCATTCCACATCAAAAAATTTGTTTTTATCATTTACCTACTCAAGGACGAGCAGGAATTAAGCTTGGGGATGCTTGATACGTCTCCAACGTATCTATAATTTTTTATTGTTCCATACTATTATATATTCTTTTTTGGATGTTTAATGGGCTTATTTATACACTTTTATATTATTTTTGGGACTAACCTATTAACCGGAGGCCCAGCCCAAATTGATGTTTTTTTTCCTATTTCAGTGTTTCATAGAAAAGGAATATCAAACGGAGTCCAAACGGAATGAAACCTTCGGGAGCGTGATTTTTGGATCAAACATGATCCAGAGGACCTGGAGTGGACGTCAAGCAACCAACGAGGAGGCCACGAGGCAGGGGGCACGCCCTCCACCCTCGTGGCTCCACCGACCTACTTCTTCCTCCTATATATACCTACGTACCCCCAAACCATAGGGGAGCACCAACGAAAACCTAATTCCACCGCCGCAACCTTCTGTACCCGTGATATCCCATCTTGGGGCCTTTTCTGGCGCTCCTCCGGAGGAGCATTGATCACGGAGGGCTTCTACGTCAACACCATAGCCTCTTCGATGATGTGTGAGTAGTTTACCTCAGACCTTCGGTTCCATAGTTATTAGCTAGATGGCTTCTTCTCTCTCTTTGGATCTCAATACAAAGTTCTCCTCGATTCTCTTGGAGATCTATTTGATGTAATCTTCTTTTGCGGTGTGTTTGTCAAGATCCGATGAATTGTGGGTTTGTGATCAAGATTATCTATGAACAATATTTGAATCTTCTCTGAATTCTTTTATGTATGATTGGTTATCTTTGCAAATCTTTTCGAATTATCAGTTTGGTTTGGCCTACTAGATTGATCTTTCTTGCAATGGGATAAGTGCTTAGTTTTGGGTTCAATCTTGCGGTGGTCGATCCCAGTGACAGTAGGGGAAACGACACGTATTGTATTATTGCCATAGAGGATAAAAATATGGGGTTTATATCATATAGCATGAGTTTATCCCTCCACATCATGTCATCTTGCTTAAAGCATTACTCCGTTCTTATGAATTTAATGCTCTAGATGCATGCTGGATAGCGGTCGATGTGTGGAGTAATAGTAGTAGATGCAGGCAGGAGTCGGTCTACTTGTCACGGACATGATGCCTATATACATGATCATACCTAGATATTCTCATAACTGTGCTAAATTCTATCAATTGCTCGAAAGTAATTCGTTTACCCACCGTAATACTTATGCTATCTTGAGAGAAGCCACTAGTGAAACCTATGCCCCCCGGGTATATTCTCTATCATATTAATCTACCGTTATTTCTATTACCGTTTATTTTGCTTTCTTTACTTTTAATCTTTATCATAAAAATACCAAATATATTATCTTATCATCTCTATCAGATCTCACTTTTGCAAGTGGCCGTGAAAGGATTGACAACCCCTTTATCGCATTGGTTGCAAGGTTCTTATTTGTTTGTGTAGGTACGAGGGACTCGAGCATGGCCTCCTATTGGATTGATACCTTGGTTCCCAAAAACTGAGGGAAATACTTATGCTACTGATACGTCTCCAACGTATCTATAATTTTTGATTTCTCCATGCTATATTATCTACTGTTTTGGACCATATTGAGCTTTATTTTCCACTTTTATATTATTTTTGGGACTAACCTATTAACCGGAGGCCCAGCCCAGATTTGCTGATTTTTGCCTATTTGAGTGTTTCGAAGAAACGGAATATCAAACGGAGTCCAAACGGAATGAAACCTTCGGGAACGTGATTTTCTCAACAAATATGATCCAGGAGACTTGGACCCTCCGTCAAGAAAGGAGGGAGGCGGTCACGAGGGTGGAGGGCGCTCCCCCCCTAGGGCGTGCCCCCTGCCTCGTGGGCCCCTCGAAGCTCCACCGACGTACTCCTTCCTCCTATATATACCTACGTACCCCCAAACGATCAGATACGGAGCCAAAAACCTAATTCCACCGCCGCAACCTTCTGTACCCACGAGATCCCATCTTGGGGCCTGTTCCGAAGCTCTGCCGGAAGGGGAATCCACCACGGAGGGCTTCTACATCATCGCCATAGCCCCTCCGATGAAGTGTGAGTAGTTTACCTCAGACCTTCGGGTCCATAGTTAGTAGCTAGATGGCTTCTTCTCTCTTTTTGGATCTCAATACAATGTTCTCCCCCTCTCTCGTGGAGATCTATTTGATGTAATCTTCTTTTTGCGGTGTGTTTGTTGAGACCGATGAATTGTGGGTTTATGATCAAGATTATCTATGAGCAATATTTGAATCTTCTCTGAATTCTTTTATGTATGATTGGTTATCTTTGCAAGTCTCTTCGAATTATCAGTTTGGTTTGTCTACTAGATTGGTTTTTCTTGCAATAGGAGAAGTGCTTAGCTTTGGGTTGAATCTTGCGTGTCCTTTCCCAAAGGATGAGGGGCAGCAAGGCACGATTGTATTGTTGCCATCGAGGATAACAAGATGGTTTTTTTTTATCATATTGCATGAATTTATCCCTCTACATCATGTCATCTTGCTTAAGGCGTTACTCTGTTTTCATTAACTTAATACTCTAGATGCATGTTGGGTAGCGGTTGATGAGTGGAGTAATAGTAGTAGATGCAGGCAGGAGTCGGTCTACTTGTCTCAGACGTGATGCCTATATACATGATCATACCTATATATTCTCATAACTATGCTCAATTCTGTCAATTGCTCAATAGTAATTTGTTCACCCAAGAAATACTTGTGCTCTTGAGAGAAGCCACTAGTGAAATCTATGGCCCCCGAGTCTATTCTCATCACATCAATCTATCATCACTTTATTATTGCTTTGCTTTTTACTTTGCCTTTTTTATTTTACTTTGCATCTTTATATCAAAAATACCAAAAATATTATCTATCATCTCTATCAGATCTCACTCTCGTAAGTGACCATGAAGGGATTGACAACCCCTAATCGTGTTGGTTGCGTGGAGCTATTTGTTTTGTGTACGTACGAGGGACTCGCGCGTGGCTTCCTACTGGATTGATACCTTGGTTCTCAAAAACTGAGGGAAATACTTACGCTACTTTGCTGCATCATCCTCTCCTCTTCGGGGAAATCCAACGCAGTGCTCAAGAGGTAGCAAGAAGAATTTCTGGCGTCGTTTCCGGGGAGTCTATGCAAAAGTCAACATACCAAGTACCTATCACAATCCCTTATCTCTCGCATTACATTATTTGCCATTTGTCTCTCGTTTTCCTCTCCCCCACTTCACCCTTGCCGTTTTATTCGCCCTCTCTTTTCCGTTTGCCTTTATGTCTTACTTGGCTCATTTTCTCGCTTGGTTGAAATAGTTGAGTATTTATTCCTAAACAAGAGAAGCTGATATCTATGGATCCTCATCCGCTTGCCAATCTTTTTAAGAGATCCAATTATGATGAACCAATTCCTAGTGATTTGGATGCACTAGATTATCTTTATAAGCTTTTGCCTGAAATCCGTAAATCTGAAAATTGTGATGAAGTGCTTCACGATAGATCTTTGAATAAAAAGCATGATTGCAATGATTTTACTATAAATTCTCTTGATGTCAATTGTGCTAATAATATGCAAAACCCTAAGCTTGGGGATGCTAGTTTTGCTATGTCCACTATTTGTTGCAATAATCATGATTGGGGTGATTTTTCTTATGATCTTGAAAATTTATTTAATCCCCATGATGAATGTGAAATTTATAATATTGTTTGCAATAATATTGAAAGTGGGTTTGGAAGAGTATCAACTTTATATCCCACGTATTTGGATAATATTCAATCTTATGAAATGTTTGATAAAAGTGGGTTTGGAGAGGTCATGACTTTAGTTAATGTTAATCCCACTATTTCGGAAGAGTGTCAACTTTGCATGCATGTGGATCGTGTTGAAAATATTTTATATGATAGCTATATTGTTGAATTTTCTTATGGTCCTACATGTAATTATTATGAGAGAGGAAATATGGTTGTAGAAATTTTCATGCTACTAAATTACCTCTCGTTATGTTGAGATTGATATTGTTTCTTTCCGCTTCCTTGCATATGCTAGTTTTTGCTTGCCTTGAAAATTTGTTTACTTATAATATGCCTATGCATAGGAAGTATGTTAGACTTAAATGTGTTTGTCACGTGTTCTATGATTCTCTCTTTGCGCTTCAATTTTTGTCTTTCATGTGAGCATCATCGAAATTTCAATTCCTAGCTAGGGGCGTTAAACGATAGCGCCTGTTGGGAGGCAACCAAATTTTATTTTTAGTTTTTTGCTTTTTGCTTCTATTTAGGAATAAATATTTGATCTAGCCTCTGGTTAGATGTGTTTTTATGTTTTAATTAGTGTTTGTTCCAAGTTAAACCTATAGGATCTTCTTGGATGATAGTTATTTGATCTTGCTGTAAATTCCAGAAACTTTATGTTCACGAAAATAATTGTTAAAAATCACTAGAACGTGATAAAATATTGATTCCAATTGTTGCTGATCAATAAACAAATTTTATAGGTTGTCCTATTTTTTCTGAATTTTTGGAGTTCCAGAAGTTTGCGTTAGTTACAGATTACTACAGACTGTTCTGTTTTTGACAGATTCTGTTTTTCGTGTGTTGTTTGCTTATTTTGATGAATATATGGCTAGTAAAATAGTTTATAAACCATAGAAAAGTTGGAATACAGTAGGTTTAACAGCAATATAAATAAATAATGAGTTCATTACATTACCTTGAAGTGGTCTTTTGTTTTCTTTCGCTAACGGAGCTTACGAGATTTTCTGCTGAGTTTTGTGTTGTGAAGTTTTCAAGTTTCGGGTGAAAGATTTGATGGATTATGGAACAAGGAGTGGCAAGAGCCTAAGCTTGGGGATGCCCATGGCACCCCAAGATAATCTAAGGACACCTAAAAGCCAAAGCTTGGGGGTGCCCCGGAAGGCATCCCCTCTTTCGTGTACTTCCATCGGTAACTTTACTTGGAGCTATATTTTTATTCACCACATGATATGTGTTTTGCTTGGAGCGTCTTGTATTATTTGAGTCTTTATTTGTTATTTTACCACAATCATCCTTGCTGTACACACCTTTTGAGAGAGTCACACTTGATTCGGAATTTAATAGAATACTCTATGTGCTTCACTTATAATTTTTGAGCTATATAGTTTTTGCTCTAGTGCTTCACTTATATCTTTTAGAGCACGGTGGTGGATTTGTTTTATAGAAACTATTGATCTCTCATGCTTCACTTATATTATTTTGAGAGTCTTAAAATAGCATGGCAATTTGCTTTAATTAATATCATGAGAAATTTTATGCTTGATAAATGTTTTGAGATATAAAGGTAGTAGTATCATAGTTGTGCTAGTTGAGTACTTGTGGAATTCAAAAATACATGTGTTGGAGTTTGTGATTCCAGTAGCATGCACGTATGGTGAACCGTTATGTAACGAAGTCGGAGCATGAAGGATTTGTTGATGGTCTTTCTTTGTGTAGTGGTCGGGATCGCGCGATGGTTAACTCCTACCAACCCTTCCCCTAGGAGCATGCGTAGTAGTACTTTGCTTCGAGGGCTAATAAATTTTTGCAATAAGTATATGTGTTCTTTATGACTAATGTGAGTCCATGGATTATACGCACACTTACCTTTCCGCAATTTCTAGCCTCTTCGGTACCGCGCATTACCCTTTCTCACCTTGAGAGTTGGTGCAAACTTCGCCGGTGCATCCAAACCCCGTGATATGATATGCTCTATCACACATAAACCTCCTTATATCTTCCTCAAAACATCCACCATACCTACCTATCATGGCATTTCCATAGCCATTCCGAGATACATTGCCATGCAACTTTCCACCGTTTCATTTATCATGACATACTCCATTATTGTCATATTGCTTTGCATGATCATGTAGTTGACATTGTATTTGTGGCAATGCCACCGTTCATAATTCTTTCATACATGTCGCTCTTGATTCATTGCATATCCCGGTACACCGCTGGAGGCATTCATATAGAGTCATATTTTTTTCTAAGTATTGAGTTGTAATTCATGAGTTATAAGTAAATAAAAGTGTGATGATCATCATTATTAGAGCATTGTCCCAAGTGAGGAAAGGATGATGGAGACTATGATTCCCCCACAAGTCGGGATGAGACTACGGACTAAAAAAAGAGGACATAAAAAAAGAAAAAAAGCCCAAATAAAAAAAATGATGAGAGAAAAAGATAGAAGGGACAATGTTACTATCCTTTTACCACACTTGTGCTTCAAAGTAGCACCGTGATCTTCATAATAGAGAGTCTCTCATTTTGTCACTTTCATATACTAGTGGGAAATTTCCTTATAGAACTTGGCTTGTATATTCCAATGATGGGCTTCCTCAAATGCATGAGGTCTTCGTGAGCAAGCAAGTTGGATGCACACCCACTTAGTTTCTTTTTGAGCTTTCATACACTTATAGCTCTAGTGCATCCGTTGCATGGCAGTCCCTACTCCTCGCATTAACATCAATTGATGGGCATCTCCATAGCCCGTTGATTAGCCTCATTGATGTGAGACTTTCTCCTTTTTTGTCTTCCCACATAACCCCTACCATTATACCTTATTCCACCATAGTGTTATATACATGGCTTGCGCTCATGTATTGCGTAAGAGTTTAAAAGGCTGAAGCGCGTTAAAAGTATGAACCAAATGCTTGGCCAAAACCGGGGCCGTACATGATATGAATATTTTTTGTGGGGAAGATGGAGCATAGCCAGACTATATGATTTTGTAGGGATAACTTGCTTTGGCTATGTTATTTTGATAAGACATAATTGCTTAGTTAGTATGCTTGAAGTATTATTGTTTTTATGTCAACATTAAACTTTTATCCTGAATCATATCAAATCTAAACATTCATGCCAGAATAAGAAGAATTATATTGAAATTATGCCAAGTAGCATTCCACATAAAAAATTCTGTTTTTATCATTTACCTACTCGAGGACGAGCAGGAATTAAGCTTGGGGATGCTTGATACGTCTCCAACGTATCTATAATTTTTTATTGTTCCATGCTATATTATATTCTGTTTTGGACATTGGGGCTTTATTATACACTTCTATATTATTTTTGGGACTAACCTATTAACCGGAGGCCCAGCCCAGAATTGCTGTTTTTTTGCCTATTTCAGAGTTTCGCAGAAAAAGTATATCAAAAGGAGTCCAAACGGAATGAAACCTTCGGGAACGTGATTTTTGGAACGAACGTGATCCAGAGGACTTGGACCCTACGTCAAGACATCAACCAGGAGGCCAAGAGGTAGGGGGCGCGCCCTCCACCCTCATGGGCCCCCTCTTGCTCCAATGACGTACTCCTTCCTCCTATATATACCTACGTACCCCCAAACTACCAGATACGGAGCCAAAAACCTAATTCCACCGCCGCAACCTTCTGTACCCATGAGATCCCATCTTGGGGCCTATTCGGAGTTCACGGGGGGGCATCGATCACGGAGGGCTTCTACATCAACACCATAGCCTCTCCGATGATGTGTGAGTAGTTTACCTCAGACCTTCGGGTCCATAGTTATTATCTAGATGGCTTCTTCTCTCTTTTCGGATCTCAATACAATGGTCTCCCCTCTCTTGTGGAGATCTATTCGATGTAATCTTCTTTTGCGGTGTGTTTGTTGAGACCGATGAATTGTGGGTTTATGATCAAGTTTATCTATGAACAATATTTGAATCTTCTCTGAATTCTTTTATGTATGATTGGTTATCTTTGCAAGTCTCTTCAAATTATCAGTTTGGTTTGGCCTACTAGATTGATCTTTCTTGCAATGGGAGAAGTGCTTAGCTTTGGGTTCAATCTTGCGGTGTCCTTTCCCAGTGACAGTAGGGGCAGCAAGGCATGTATTGTATTTTTGCCATCGAGGATAACAAGATGGGGTTTATATCATATTGCATGAATTTATCCCTCTACATCATGTCATCTTGCTTAAGGCGTTGCTCTGTTCTTATGAACTTAATACTCTAGATGCATGCTGGATAGCGGTCGATTTGTGGGGTAATAGTAGTAGATGCAGGCACGAGTTGGTCTACTTGTCTCGGACGTGATTCCTATATACATGATCATACCTAGATATTCTCATAACTATGCTCAATTCTGTCAATTGCTCAACAGTATTTTGTTCACCCACCGTAATACTTATGCTCTTGAGAGAAGCCAGTGAAACCTATGGCCCTCGGGTCTATTTTCCATCATATTAATCTTTCAGCACCTAGCTATTTTTGTTGCCTTTTATTTTACTTTGCATATTTATCATAAAAATACCAAAAATATTATCTTAGCATATCTATCAGATCTCACTCTCGTAAGTGACCGTGTAGGGCTTGACAACCCCTTATCGCGTTGGTTGCGAGGATTTATTTGTTTGTGTAGGTGCGAGGGACTCGTGCGTGGCCTCCTACTGGATTGATACCTTGGTTCTCAAAAACTGAGGGAAATACTTACGCTACTTTACTGCATCACCCTTTCCTCTTCAAGGGAAAACCAACGCAGTGCTCAAGAGGTAGCATTAGCTTCCCTGTTTTATTTTTGATATGTTCCTAGAGAAAACTAAGTTGAAAGATGATGGTAGCAATTACACGGACTGGTTCCGTAAGTTGAGGATTATCCTCATTGCTGCACAGAATAATTACGTCCTGGAAGCACCGCTGGGTGCCATGCCTGCTGCAGATGCAACTGACGATGTTAAGAACGTCTGGCAGAGCAAAGCTGATGAGTACTCGATAGTTCAGTGTGCCATGCTTTACGGCTTAGAACCGGGACTTCAACGACGTTTTGAACGTCATGGAACATATGAGATGTTCCAGGAGTTGAAGTTAATATTTCAAGCAAATGCCCGGATTGAGATATATGAAGTCTCCAATAAGTTCTACAGCTGCAAGATGGAGGAGAATAGTTCTGGCAGTGAACATATACTCAAAATGTCTGGGTATAATAATGACTTGATTCAACTGGGAGTTAATCTTCCGGATGATAGTGTCATTGACAGAATTCTTCAATCACTGCCACCAAGCTACAAGAGCTTTGTGATGAACTATAATATGCTAGGGATGGATAAGACAATTCCCGAGCTCTTCGCAATGCTAAAGGCTGCGGAGGTAGAAATCAAGAAGGAGCATCAAGTGTTGATGGTCAACAAGACCACCAGTTTTAAGAAAAAGGGTAAAGGGAAGAAGAAGGGCAACTTCAATAAGAACATCAAACAAGTTGCTGCTCAGGAGAAGAAACCCAAGTCTGGACCTAAGCCTGAGACTGAGTGCTTCTCTCGCAAACAGATCGTCATTTGGAAGCGAACTGCCCCAAGTATTTGGCGGATAAGAAGGATGGCAAAGTGAACAAAGGTATATTTGATATACATGTTATTGATGTGTACTTTACTAGTGTTTATAGCAACCCCTCAGTATTTGATACTAGTTTAGTTGCTAAGATTAGTAACTCGAAACCGGAGTTGCAGAATGAACAGAGACTAGTTAAGGGTGAAGTGACGATGTGTGTTGGAAGTGGTTCCAAGATAGATATGATCATCATCGCACACTCCCTATACTTTCGGGATTAGTGTTGAACCTAAATAAGTGTTATTTGGTGTTTGCGTTGAGCATGAATATGATTTGATCATGTTTATTGCAATACGGTTATTTATTTAAGTTAGAGAATAATTGTTGTTCTGTTTACATGAATAAAACCTTCTATGGTCGTACACCCAATGAAAATGGTTTGTTGGATCTCGATCGTAGTGATACACAAATTCATAATATTGACGCCAAAAATGCAAAGTTAATAATGATAGTGCAACTTATTTGTGGCACTGCCGTTTGGGTCATATTGGTGTAAAGCGCATGAAGAAACTCCATACTGATGGAATTTTGGAATCACTTGATTATGAATAACTTGGTACTTGTGAACCATGCCTCATGGGCAAGATGACTAAAACTCCGTTCTCCGAAAAAATGGAGCGAGCAACAAATTTGTTGGAAATAATACATACTGATGTATGCGATCCGATGAATGTTGAGGCTCGCGGTGGGTATCGTCATTTTCTGACCTTCACAGATGATTTGAGAAGATATGGGTATATCTACTTAATGAAACATAAGTCTGAAACATTTGAAAAGTTCAAAGAATTTCAGAGTGAAGTGGAAAATCATCGTAACAAGAAAATAAAGTTTCTACAATCTGATTGTGGAGGAGAATATTTGAGTTACGAGTTTGGTCTTCATTTGAAACAATGCGGAATAGTTTCGCAACTCACACCACCCGGAACACCACAGCGTAATGGTGTGTCCAAACGTCGTAATCGTACTTTACTAGATATGGTGTGATCTATGGTGTCTCTTACTGATTTACCGCTATCGTTTTGGGGTTATGCTTTAGAGACAGCTACATTCACATTAAATAGGGCACCATCTAAATCCGTTGAGACAAGACCATATGAACTGTGGTTTGGCAAGAAACCAAAGTTGTGGTTTCTTAAAGTTTGGGGTTGCGATGCTTATGTGAAAAGGTTTCAACCTGATAAGCTCGAACCCAAATCAGAGAAGTGCATCTTCATAGGATACCCAAAAGTAACTGTTGGGTACACCTTCTATCACAGATCCGAAGGCAAGATGTTCGTTGCTAAGAATGGATCAATTCTAGAGAAGGAGTTTCTCTCGAAAGAAGTGAGTGGGCGGAAAGTAGAACTTGATAAGGTAATTGTACCTTCTCCCGAATTGGAAAGTAGTTCATCACAGAAATCAGTTCGAGTGATGCCTACACCGATTAGTGAGGAAGTTAATGATGATGATCATGAAACTTCAGATCAAGTTACTACCGAACCTCGTAGGTCAGCCAGAGTAAGGTCCGCACCAGAGTGGTATGGTAATCCTGTTCTGGAGGTCATGTTACTTGACCATGACGAACCTACGAACTATGAGGAAGCGATAATGAGCCCAGATTCCGCGAAATGGCTTGAGGCCATGAAATCTGAGATGGGATCCATGTATGAGAACAAAGTGTGGACTTTGGTTGACTTGCCCGATGATCGGCAAGCCATAGAAAATAAATGGATCTACAAGAACAAGACTGACGCTGACGGTAATGTTACTGTCTACAAAGCTCGACTTGTTGCAAAAAGGTTTTCGACAAGTTCAAGGAGTTGACAATGATGAGACTTTCTCACTCGTAGTGATGCTTAAGTCTGTCTGAATCATGTTAGCAAATTGCCACATTTTATGAAATCTGGCAAATGGATGTCAAAATTACATTCCTTAATGGATTTCTTAAAGAAGAGTTGTATATGATGCAACCAGAAGGTTTTGTCGATCCTAAAGGTGCTAACAAAATGTGCAAGCTCCAGCGATCCATCTATAGAATGGTGCAAGCATCTCGGAGTTGGAATATACGCTTTGATGAGTTGATCAAAGCATATAGTTTTATACAGACTTGCGGTGAAGCCTGTATTTACAAGAAAGTGAGTGGGAGCACTACATCATTTCTGATAAATATATGTGAATGACATATCGTTGATCGGAAATAATGTAGAATTTTCTGGAAAGCATAAAGGAGTATTTGAAAGGAGTTTTTTCAAATAAAGACCTCGGTGAAGCTGCTTACATATTGAGCATCAATATCTATAGAGATAGATCAAGATGCTTGATAAGTTTTTTTTTCAATGAGTACATACCTTGACAAGATTTTGAAGTAGTTCAAAATGGAACAGTCAAAGAAAGAGTTCTTGCCTGTGTTACAAGGTGTGAAATTGAGTAAGACTCAAAGTCCGACCATGGTAGAAGATAGAAAGAGAATAAAAGTCATTCCCTATGCCTCAGCCATAGGTTCTATGAAGTATGCCATGTTGTGTACCAGATCTATTGTATACCCTACACTGAGTTTGGCAAGGGAGTACAATAATGATCTAGGAGTAGATCACTGAACAGATGTCAAAATTATCCTTAGTGGAATAAGGATATGTTTCTCGATTATGGAGGTGACAAAAGGTTCATCTTAAAGGGTTACATCGATGCAAGTTTTGGCACTGATCCAGATGACTCTAAGTCTCAATCTGGATATATATTGAAAGTCGGAGCAATTAGCTAAAGTAGCTCCATGCAGAGCATTATAGACATAGAAATTTGCAAAATACATACGGATCTGAATTTGGCAGACCCGTTGACTAAACTTCTCTCACAAGAAAAACATGATCACACCTTAGTACTCTTTGGGTGTTAATCACATGACGATATGAACTAGATTACTGACTCTAGTAAACCCTTTGAGTGTTGGCCACATGGTGATGTGAACTAATCACATGGTGGTGTGAACTATTGGTGTTAAATCACATGGCGATGTGAACTAGATTATTAACTCTAGTGCAAGTGGGAGACTGAAGGAAATATGCCCTAGAGGCAATAATAAAGTTATTTTTTATTTCCTTATATCATGATAAATGTTTATTATTCATGCTAGAATTGTATTAACCGGAAACATAATACATGTGTGAATACATAGACAAACTGAGTGTCACTAGTATGCCTCTACTTGACTAGCTTGTTGAATCAAAGATGGTTAAGTTTCCTAGCGATAGACATAAGTTGTCATTTGATTAATGGGATCACATCATTAGAGAATGATGTGATTGACTTGACCCATCCCGTTAGCTTAGCACTTGATCGTTTAGTATATTGCTATTGCTTTCTTCATGACTTATACATGTTCCTATGACTATGAGATTATGCAACTCCCGAATACCGGAGGAACACTTTGTGTGCTACCAAACGTCACAACGTAAATAGGTGATTATAAAGGTGCTCTACATGTGTCTCTGATGGTACTTGTTGAGTTGGCATAGATCGAGAATAGAATTTGTCACTCCGATTGTCGGAGAGGTATCTCTGGGCCCTCTCGGTAATGCACATCACTATAAGCCTTGCAAGCAATGTGACTAATGAGTTAGTTGTGGGATGATGCATTACGGAACGAGTAAAGAGACTTGCCGGTAACGCGATTGAGCTAGGTATTGAGATACTGACGATCGAATCTCGGGCAAGTAACATACTGATGACAAAGGGAACAACGTATGTTGTTATGCGGTTTGAACGACAAAGATCTTCGTAGAATATGTAGGAACCAATATGAGCATCCAGGTTCCGCTATTGGTTATTGACCGGAGACATGTCTCGTTCATGTCTACATAGTTCTCGAACTCGTAGGGTCCGCACGGTTAAAGTTCTGTGACGATCGGTATTATGAGTTTATATGTTTTGATGTAACAAAGGTAGTTTGGAGTCCCGGATATGATCACAGACATGACGAGGGGTCTCGAAATGGTTGTGACATAAAGATTGATATATTGGAAGCCTATATTTGGACGTCGGAAGAGTTCCGGGTGAAATTGGGATTTTACCGGAGTGCCGGAGGGGTTACCGGAACCCCCCAGGGGTTAATGGGCCTAGTTGGGCCCTAGTGGAGAGAGAGAGAGGGGTCGTCCAGGGCAGGCCGCGCGCCCCCTCCCCCTATGGTCTGAATTGGACTAGGAAGGGGTGCGGCGTCCCCTTTCCTTCTCCTTCTCCCCCTTCCTTTCCCCCTCCTAGTAGGAATAGGAAGGAGGGGAGTCCTACTCCTACTAGGAGGAGGACTCTTCCTCCTGGCGCGCCCTACAGGGCCGGCCGGCCTCCCCCCTTGCTCCTTTATATACGGGGGCAGGGGGCACCCTAGAACACACAAGTTGATCATTGATCTCTCCCAGCCGTGTGCGGTGCCCCCCTCCACCATAATCCACCTCGGTCATATCGTAGCGGTGCTTAGATGAAGCCATGCGACGATAGCTTCATCAACATTGTCACCATGCCGTCATGCTAACGAAACTCTCCCTCGAGCTCTACTGGATCGTGAGTTTGCGGGACGTCACCAAGCTGAACGTGTGCTGAACGCGGAGGTGTCATACGTTCGGTACTGAGGATCGGTCGATCATGAAGACGTACGACTACATCAACCGCGTTGTCATAACGCTTTCGCTTAACGGTCTACAAGGGTATGTGGACGACACTCCCCCCTCTCGTTGCTATGCATCACCATGATCTTGCGTGTGCCTAGGAATTTTTTTGAAATTACTACATTCCCCAACAATATATTGTTCGTATATAATGTGAAGAAAGGAGTGGTGGTACTATACCAACTAAAAGATGAACTGTAAGAAATACTAGTATGTACGTACTGAAGAGTTAAAGTAATGAGAAGGAACATAACATAGTTCTGTTGGGGGCTCAGCACAACACACCCCTCAAATAAAACTAAGCACACCTGAAATTAAGCTAAGCAACTAATCTGGTAGACACTGCATTAGAACCACCATGAGCAACGACACTGCCACCTTACTCGGACTCCTCGTCCACGTGCTCGACTTCGTCCTTGCCCCTCTTCCTCTTGGCTGATACTTCTTTGCTTGAACCGCACACTTTGCTCTTGCTCTTCATCCAACCCTTGTAGGTATTGAAACAAAGGTAGCCATCCATTGTAGTGTAGTGGATGTGGTCTATATCTAGTACATTCCACTGCCATTCACGATGAAACTTGGGCAGAGGTTTCTTCAGTTTACCATACGAAGGATGAACCATGGCTCCTGCCAGGGTTAGCATTGAAGGCTGATCACGGGAGGGCACCAGCCCATTCTTCTGGAGGTCAAAGGGGTTGCCTACAACGAGGCCTATCCGACCCAGGACTATTTTGTCGTTCGTAAAGTCTACAATAACGAATTTGACTAGGTCGCCCTTGAGGAAGTTCTTAAATTCCTCACACTCAACGTCGGCATGGCATATGTGGTAGACCAAGCATAAGTCATGCACACAAACCTGGATCACGGCGGGCTTCAACTTCTCTTCCTCCTTTAGATTCTTCTCCTTGTCCAGGGTTGTGGTGTACTCAACATCTAGCCCAGCGACCCACTCATCATTTGAGTTTTCAAACATGCGTCTGAAGAGAACAAGGCATCCTTTAACCGTCGCGGAAGAACGGGTGTAGATGATGTCGAACTCATCGCCGATGATGGCTCTAACCTTGTACTCACCACTGATCATGGAGATTTGGGACACCATGGATTTGGGAGGAGGGTTAGGATTAGTGGAACTGCCGTAATGTGAAAGGACAGTATGACTAGGAGCGAGCTATCGTAATGTTAAAGGACGTCCGGTGACGAGTAGGAGCGAACTGCCAGCGGTTTTTTGATTGTAAAAATGTTGAGTGGGGCGTGCGAACGGCAAGGTAGTGGCTTGCCCGGTGGATAAATGGATTCATGCACAGTACTATGGGGGCCCAATTAGATGTAATGTCTACTCGACGCCCAATTAAATGGCTTTCGATGTCATGTCAAGCATCGGGAAAATTACAGGTGATACGAAGCTTTCCATTCTCCCATGATACAGGCTTCCAAGAGCCCTTGGATCTGATATCGAATGGTTGCATGGCGTGATTCCAGACCTATGGGTGAATATCCTATCTTGGAGGGTTATTCTGCAAATTTTCAGCAACTTAGCATGCGACTGTTCGATCTCAGATCCAAGGGCTGCCAGCAGCCCGTATCATGGTCCTGCCTACCACGACCGTCGCCTCGCTCGCGCGGTCACGCCCTTGGAGATTTAGCACGGTGCGTTAGGCTATCTGATGTTGGCATGTCATACATAGTCATCACTTAGTCACTCATACAACAAGGTTAGCTATAAGGTTGGCTATAATAGTATTTTTTTTACTTCTCTCTATCTCTTTCTTCGTAGTATTTATTGCATTTGCCAATGAGTGACCTCTTCCAATGAAATGGTGCTTAGATGAGGTGCTAAGGACATTAAATTGCTTAGCAACTCAAGTCCCCAGTGCATAGGTGCTTAGTTTTTTGTTGCTCGGTTTGCTTCACTTAATTAGCTATAGACTTAAAAATGTCTTTTCACCTAGGTACATGCGCTTAGCACCATTTCTTCCTAGGGTCACCAAACTAGTCTCTCTCTTCTTAATTAACTTGCCACATAAGACTTTATGCCTATGTGGCAGGCTTAGCACCTATACGAGCAAGTACAATAGTGGGCTATAAGCCCGCTTACATGGCATTTTTGCATATATGGAGGAAAGAGGCAAGGAAAAAGTGGAGGAGTGGGCTCTCATGCAGGAGCCAGCCTCTACATGGTGGAGCATTGGGAGGGCACCTGTATACCATGGAGGTGGTCAAGAATTGGGAGACTCAGGCCGGTCGTTGCACCGCAGTTAAAATGATAATGGCAAGTCAAATCACGGGGCCCCACCTGTCCAGCAGTAACTCGCTGTCAAATCACACAGCCCTACGTTTGCACCAGCCTACTCCCTCATCTTCTCGCGTCTCTGTCGAACCGACTAGGCGGAACTGCCCCGCCTACCGCGCGGGAAAAGCCCCACCCTTGACTTTTAAATAATACAATATACTAATTTTGTATCCACGGATTGCGCCATGGAGGAAAGCCTCAAGAAAACGGCGGTACACATGTACGGAGTATACAGCACGCCCGCCGCATTCGCGTCGCACCCCAGACGGTCGGTCGGTCTGGCACGCCGCTCTCCGAATGGAACGCGCGTCATATTGCGTTTGCACACACATGTGGGACCGCAATTGAGAACCGACCATAGGCACACTCCCCGGCCCCGCAAGTCGGGTGAGTTAATAGAAGAAAGAGACGAGCGATAGTACTAGAGAAGTGTTGTACAGACATTGGTGCCTGGACGACCCTTGCATGACATGGAAGATCAGTTCATCCATGCATGTGACCAGACTGCAGCAGACACGCCTGGATTGGCTATCGTCTACATATCGTGCAGGCTGTGTTGTACAGGGCTATAGTTCTGATGAGAAATCTAAAAAAAGATTTCTTGTCATCTCGCAATATTAGGTGTCATGTGCTTCGGATCACTCCGAGGGTTAAACAGCGACAACTGAGTTCCTCCAAGGCGTTGGTCATTGGGGGCACATGCACGAAGACTACTCAGCTGCCATCTAGGTCAAGCCGGCTATGTTAATTAGGACATCTATTGATGGACCCCTTTTCTACGAGTTTATCTTTAATTTGAGCTTTGATCCTCGTCTAGTTTGTCCGTCGGGATTCATGTTGTCTCCTTTGGGTAGTGAGGTTATGGTTTCTTGTCATGTGGCATTTTTTCGTGTTATATGTTATAATCCGGTGCTTCAGATCAAAATGACGACAACTGCGCCTCCGGGGCACGTGCATGAAGACTTCTTGACAGTTTTTGACGAGGTCAAGCCGGCTCCGGTACACAAAAGAAAACTAGTACTCCAATATATAGGCAGGAGCCTCCGCGCTTGCTTGCTAATGTTGCTCTCTTCACACTGTCTTGTCCTCTCTAGATCTAAACACGACAGCGGTGGCCACTCTCTCTCTCTCTCTCTCTCTCTCTCTCTCTCTCTCTCTCACTGCTGGTCACAGATCCAGCCGGATCCTCTCCACTGGGGAAGGTGAGATGGTGCAACGTTCACGCGGTCGTCCTCGGCGACGGCTCTTACACTACAAAAAAAAGACACATCCGTGACATTTGGGCCGAATGAAAAAAAAATCTGTCATACTTATGACACTTCTATGATGATAATTGTGACAAAACCCGGTATCATCATAGATGTGGTGGGGTCCTACTTCTATGACAAAAAATCATGACAGAAAATGGGCTTTTCGTCCTAGGCGGGCCGGATACGCAGCTGCATGACATTCTTTGGGTCGTCCATGGCGGAAAAAACCGTGGTAGAAGCGAGGGCGAGGAAAATATCGGGGTGTTCCCGGTTAGGGTGGGTGGTCGGGGCCGAGCGATGCGAGTTTCTCTCGTACACGCACGCGTGTGGGTGTGAGGCATTGGGCTCTAACTGAACATGAGCGAGGCGTTGGGCTCTAACTGAACCCGAGCATTGCACTGCAGGCTACGCGTTACTGAACCCGAGCGATCGATCGATGGCTGTTAACTGAACCCGATCGAGCGATTCCTTCACTCTCGCTGCTAATCTGAAGCCGATCGATCTTGCCTCTGGATGAATAGTGAGCATTCTTTGGGGGTTTGGATGAACAGGTTCGGTGGGGTGGATGAACAGGACCCGTGGTGTTGCCTCTGGATGAACAGGACCACGATTGATCGAGCCGGTTGGGGCTGGATGAACAGGACCCGTGGAGGGCTGGATGAATAGGACCACCCGTGGAGGGCGGGATGAGCGATGAGACGGTGGAGGGCTGGATGAGCAGAGCCCGTGGAGGGTGGTTGAACATGAGCCCGTGGAGAGGGCTGGTTGAGCGATGGCCGGTGGAGTAGCGCGCGGTGGAGGCTGGATGAGCAGGAGCCCATGGATGAGCAAATGGGTGGAGGCCGGAGGAGGTCGACGGTGGATGAGCAGAGTCCGTGGAGGTGAAGGGGTCGACGGTGGAGATGAACAGTATCCCATGGAGTCTGTTTTGCGATCGCCACACCCTCCCGATGAACAGGACCCTGTTTGACCGCGATGCTCCAACACAAGTCTGTTTCCTCCGTTTTGCGGTACGCCACACCCCTCCCGATCAACAGGACCCCCGTTTCGACCGTAGGAGGTCCATTTCCTCCGTTTTTCGGTACGCCAGACCCCTCCCGATGAACAGGATCCTGTTTCGAATGTGTTCGGTCGAACACAAGGCCGTTTCCTCCATTCCGCGGTATGCCAGGCCTTGTTTCCATCGGTTGTTCCGTCCAAGCCCTCCCAATGAACACGACGACGCATTCCATTCCGACCCAGCCGGTTGGCTCCCTATGAACACGATGATGACGCAGTTTCTTTGTTCCGACCCAGCCATGTACACGAGCCCTGGCCGTACGTATGCGCGAGTAGGCGTTCGAGACCCTGCCCGTATGTACGTATGTGGCCATATTTTCTTTCTTGCACACTTGACGTTGTACGTACGTGTACATGCTACGTGCGCGCCTCTACTATGACACGTGTGCGCCTCTACATCGACCAGTATGTACGTACACGTTCGTGAACAGCATGACAACGCTACGTACGCTTTGACCAGGTGGGTCCCGACTGTCAGGCACTTCCTTGCATGCGAAGATGTAGCTGGTGGGCCCAACAGTCAGGGGGGCGAATCGTTTTTTTTGCCCGGACGCACTTCCTTGCGTGCGAAGATGTAGCTGGTGGGTCCCAGCAGTCAGGGGAAACGTTTTTTTCGCGAAATACGGTGGCCCGTCTGGTGGGTCCCCGTTGTTAGGTGGAGGAATAATTATTTTGCGCGTAATAAGGAGGCACTTCCTTGCTGCGGCCGTGGACCCAGCTGTCAGCCTCTCCACGTACAGTACTCTTCCGATGGAAGTCAGTCGTTGACCACATTGACCACGCCGCGCCAAGAGCACCAAGGCGGTGGACAACAACGAGGCCTAGGAAGGGGACGACGCGGAGCCAGGGAAGACGCGACAGTGGATGCCCACGCGGAGAGGAGTACGAGGGTTCACTGGTTCGGCTGCGGTGTGAGGCTGTCGTCGCCGCAGAAAAACAGGGGGTGTGGGTGAGTAGAGGGATGGCCTGGCCAGCGGTGGGAGTAGTAGGGGGCGGTGAGGCCTCCGCGGCATCACAGCCGGCCACGGGAGGCAGGAGCACGAGGCACGACCGACGCTGGTTTGGGCGGCTGGAGCAAGAAGACCAGAGGTTTAAGAAGCACTATGGCCGTTGGATGGACATCGTATGGTCAATGGAACTAGAATCGTGCATATTGACTAAGTTGGCAAAGCCCTCCGTCCCCGTCAACTTAGTAGGCCCACAAGTCAGCCTCCCACTATACTGGGTCCCAGCTAGCTGTATTCATTTTTTTGTGCGTAATAAGGAGGCACTTGGTCCGAGGACAGCGGGGGGGCGTTTTTAGTGAAATCGATGGCCCGTCCAGTGGGTCCCAGCAGTTAGCGGGAAACATTTTTTTCGCCAAATACGGTGGCCCGTCTGGTGGGTCCCTGCTGTTAGGTGGAGGAATAGTTATTTTCCGCGTAATAAGGAGGCACTTCCTTGCGGCTGTCGTGGACCCAGCTGTCAGCCTCTCCACGACAGTACTCTTCCGATGGAAGTCATTCCTTGACCATGTTGACCATGCCACGCCGAGAGCACCAGGGCGATGGACGACAGCAAGGCCTAGGAAGGGGACGACGCAGAGCCGGGGAAGACGCAGCAGTGGATGCCCACGCGGAGAGGAGTACGAGGGTTCACTGGTTCGGCTGCGGTGTGAGGCTGTCGTCGCCGCAGAATAACAGGGGGTGTGAGTGAGTAGAGGGATGCCTTGGCCAGTGGTGGGAGTAGTAGGGGGTGGTGAGACCTGCACGGGAGGCGGGAGCAGGAGGTCCCGCCGGCGCTGGATTTGGCGGCTGGAGCAAGAAGATCAGAGATTGAAGAAACACGACGGTCGTTGGATTGACATCCAACGGTTATGTCTGCTAGAATCGTTTGTTGACGTATATAATAACCAAAAAAAATCTCGCATACGCGTCAACTTAATAGGCCCATAAGTCAGACCATTCCCTCTTTTTTAATAATTTATATATATCTCATTGCGACTTCTTATGCAATCTATTGCAGTCCATTTTTTTTGTTGGCCAGGGCCAATTTCGCATATTTTTGTGGGTTCCAAACTATTTTTAATACCGAAATGTCGAGCCAGATTTAAAGTACTTTGAAGATATATTTAAATTAGGTTAATGCCCAGTGAAATAGGAATCTGAAAATGTGAGAAAAATCAGAAATTATAAAGTAATTGCCAATTTGTCTTCTTTTTTTTATATTTACAACCAATTTCATATTACTTTCAAGATTTGCAGGCGTCTTGAAAGAGTTGCAGCCCATCAGCGTGTAGAAAAATAAAAAGGCCTGGATTTGGTATTCTTCAGAAAAAATAAACTGGGCTCATTTTCACAAAGAAAAAATTGCTGGGCTGGTCACATGGTGAACATAAAATATAAGCCTGGGCTAGGCGGGCCATAGCCCAGTTCAAACCCTGCTTCGTCTCAACAATAACCAAAAAATACTGCTCGAGCAGCTACGTCCCAGGTGTCAGCCGATCTTGTGTTGTTCTCTTGTCTATTGACTATATCGCTCACAATGTCGTGGGTCCTAGATGTCGGGAAAACACTAGGAGGAAGCATTTTATTTTTCCATCTGTTGACATGGTGGGCCCGTAATGCCATCCTCTCCACGCATACGCGATTCCTGTTGTTTGTTGACCATGTTGACAACGCGAGAGGCGGCACACGGCGTAGCGCACTAAAGCGCCGGGGAGGACGCACGGCGAGGCCTCGGACGTCGGCGTTAACGATTTAGGAGGCGGTGGGGGGGATCGTCTTGTTGAGGCGCAGCCAGCCGTGGGAGGTGGAAGCGAAGCGGGCCGGCGGCACTGGTTTGGTTTTGGCGGTGGAGGAAGACAGGATGAAGAAACACGATAGACTAAAAGCGGTGGAGTACTTAACAACCTTAATCAAACCAGCAGGGGCACTTAACAACCATAGCTGAAAGCAGTATGAGTACTTATACAGGTTCAACCGTACAAAGCACGCCTCGAACAGTGCTACTTTGCCTACAATTAACCAAGGGTGAGGCTGCCAAGCCCCAGGACAAGGCCCAGGCGCCACCCCGCACATCCACAACCTTCTGAAAGCGGCTTCAGCTCACAATGTGGTTAATAAATAGGATATTCGCTTTAGAGCCATGGAAAAGTAGGAACATAATCTTCTGTCCTATTCTCCAAGATGGACGGGCCTTCATTATTTGAGACCACACATGAATAAGTATCTTTTCACCTCCAAGGGGAATGGAGTAGGTCGACAAAAACATCATGCTGTGACCAAGCGCAAGTCTGACCCGACCATGGTCAGGCATCTGCATAGGAACAATAGAACTGGGCAGTTTCTGTTTCAAGAAGATCACAACTGTAAAACTGTGTATAAGCAATAGTTTATGAACAACATATATAACATAAAACAGCTCGTACCATAAGTTTCTCGACACAGTTGGACCTGTTCAACAAGTGCAGCGGTGGCACACATATCCCGTGGCCTTCCACCATTGAAACGCCCACAAGGACCTCAAGACAATCAATAAAGTGTAGGAACTTGTGGATGTCGTCGATCAACTTGATGCCATCGGTAACAACCGAGTTGTTACAGAATAACAAACGAGCAGCCTGCTTAACTCTGAAAAAACCTACACGTGCCACCAATTATAAGAAAATATTAGTTAGAAGTAGCATCTTCGTGAGAGATTCGTTGCTACTTCTAAAGTTAAATTGTGATTAGTTAGACAGAATAGGTGGATTAATAAGTAATCGAGGCAACGAGCAAGAACCAGATACAAAACTAACATGGATGAACAATTGGAACGATGTTGGGGTGGAAGATCGCAGTGAAGATGAGACCAGGTTCTGCTATTTCCATCGTGTACATGGCTGGGTCAGAACAGAGAAACTGCGTCCTCGTCATGTTCATCGAGAGCCAACCGGCTTGAACGGAATAGCTGAGGGAGTCCTGGACTAAGGGGTCCTCGGGCATCCGGCCTGTTAGCCATGGGCCGGACTGATGGGCTGTGAAGATACAAGGACCGAAGACTTTACCCGTGTCCGGATGGGACTCTCCTTGGCGTGAAAGGCAAGCTTGGCAATCAAATATGTAGATTCCTTTCCTTGTAACCAACCTTGTATAACCCTAGATCCTCCCGGTGTCTATATAAACCGGAGTACTTTGTCTGGAGGATGGATAACCATAGTCATACAGGCTAGACTTTTAGGGTTTGGCCACTAGGATCTCGTGGTAGATCAACTCTTGTAATACTCATATTCATCAAGATCAATCAAGCAGGAAGTAGGGTATTACCTCCATAGAGAGGGCCCGAACCTAGGTAAACATTATGTCCCCCGTCTCCTGTTACCCTCGACCTTAGACGCACAGTCCGGGACCCCCTACCCGAGATCCGCCGGTTTTGACACCGACATTGGTGCTTCCATTGAGAGTTCCACTGTGCCGTCCCCAAAAGGTTCGATGGCTCCTTCAATCATTAACAACGATGTTGTCCAAGGGGAAACCTTCCTCCCTAGACAGATCGTCGTGTTCAGCGGCTTCGCACTGCGGGCCAACTCGCTTAGCCATTTGGAGCAGATCGATAGCTACGCCCCTGGCCATCAGGCCAGATTTGGGAACTTGAGCTACGTCGCGAATATCTGTGGAGACTTGATCTTCGACGGCTTTGAGACCACGGTAGCCGCTCCTTGTCCCTACGATGAACATGACCTAAATCTGTCATTGGACCATGCTCAGGAAATTGCACCTGTAACTACTCCAGCCTTAGATCCAGAGCAAATCGCGCCATCCGATGAGGGGAAGCTCAACCCCGCCACGGAGACCGCAGATTCCACTGCGTTGGAGCCGCACACATACCTAACCTCGGGTGATGCCTGTGTCTCCGGAACCTCAGACTCATTTCCGGCCGTAAGTTCCGAACCATGTGCGTCTGCGCATATCGAGCCGGATCAGTCATCGATCATCGAATTCTGCGCCGCGGACATCTTCCGACACTAAACTCAATTAAAAAATCTATCCTTAGTGGAGGGATCACAGCCGAACTATGTCCGGTTCGAACTGGAGGCTGTTGACGGGGAATTTCGCTTCCCACCCGCCACCCACTACATAGCCACTATCGAGGACTTGACCGACATGCTCGATTATGGCTCCGAAGACATCGACGGTACGGATGATGATGCTGATGAGGAGCAGGGCCAAAACCCGCCGTTTACCGGACGCTGGACGGCCACTTCTTCGTACGACGTATACATGGTGGATACACCTAAAGAAACTAACAACGATGATAAAGAGGATCCAGATGAGGATAAACCTCCAGAGACACAGCCCAGACGCCGGTGTCAATGGCGCCGCTCTAAGTCACGTCATGCAAAAGACAGCAACACCGACACCAGAGAAAACAATACTTCGAACGATGCCGAAGACAGTGAAGACCCTGTTGGGGCAATCTCCAAACAGGACGAACGGGAAGACGGGCACGTTAGCCCTGTTGAACAGGCCATACACGAAGACTCGGAGGATAGTAATTATCTTCCACTCTCCGAAGATGAGGAGAGCCTCGGAAACGAGGATTTCATCATGCCTGAAGAACCTCTCGGGCAGGAGCGCTTTAAACGCTGGCTAATTGCCACTGCAAGGAGCCTGAAAAAGAAGCAGCAGCAGCTTCAAGCTGACCAAGATCTACTCAATGATAGATGGACCGAAGTCCTAGCCGCCGAGGAATACGGCCTTAGTGGCCCAGCCAAAAATTACCCGAAGCGCAAATTGCTAACTCAGTTTGATGACGAGGCACTGGAGCCCGCACCATCATCGTGCAATGCGGCTAACCGACGCCACGCGGTCGGGATAAAGCGTCAACTCAAGCTGAACACCAGACCGCCCCACCTCGCCGTAAAGGCAGGATTAAACAACTCGGGGTTATACATACGACCTTCGGCAGGACCTGGACAGTAGAGCAGGACATACAAGATCGATCTACGGATCGCGAGGACGTGCCTCGACACGCGACGACAGCTACCTATTCAGACGTGACAAACCTAACCACGCCCAGGCCGAAAACCGCAAACGGACTCCATCGGAGGTATGCGCACTGTGGCCCAACATAGAGGCGCTGTCATGGAATTGTCACGGCAGATGTCCTCTTGCAAGGACTTAATCGTGGAGCCATCGCAACTAGGAAGCTTAAAGGGGTTAATCGGGACAAAGGACACGAGAGGGTTTATACTAGTTCGGCTCCTTACGGTGAAGGTAAGCCTACGTCTAGTTGGGTTGGTATTGCTTGAGGTTTCGATGACCAGGGAGCGAGATACGCTATGCCCGGTTCTCGAAGGGTTGTTTTTCTGCCCTAAGCCGCCGGTGGGTCATCCCCTTATATACACGGGTTGACGCCCTGCGGCTTACAGAGTCCCGACCGGCTCATAAACAATGTCCGGCTCGGTGACTAGTCAAGTCTACCTTATGATACAAGTCATGCCATTATGGCGGTTTACTACAATGGGCCTTAAGTCGCCTGTGGGCCTTAAGCTCCTTGTTGAGTTGCCATCTTCATGCTTGGACTTGGGCTTCTGTCTGGTAACTCTTCACGTAACCCAGCCCCTCCTGGGCGGCTTACACAAATAGTTATATCCCCAACATTAGGCCCCAGATTGATTTGAACCTGCTCATGTCAATCTTAAAATAACTTAAAACATAAATCTTCAGTCTTGGACTGCGCAAAAGACTTTCTTTAACCGGCGTGGCGTCACTCTTTGGATCCGTGTTAACCCGTCATGACGTCATCTTTCCTTTTATCCCGCCGAATCGGCCCAACGGATCTTTGTCTTTATGGCCCGTTCCAAGAATCGAGGCGTCGGGGCCGCTAGATAGTAATTCTTATCTCCTCGTTTCCCGTGCAGTCTCAGTTATTCTCTCCTTATAAATAGGCGCGACCTGGGTTTTCATTTTTTTCCCTTTCCAGTCGTCTTCCTCCGCTCGCTCTCTCCCTGTCGCTCGAGCTCCGCCGCCGCCGCAGTGCACCTCATCTCCGTCAACCTTGGCCGCTGCATCAACTTGAATCCGACCAAAGAACGGCAGCGCCCCTCCGCAACAGATCCATCACTGTAAGTTTCCCCCTTCTGCATCTTATATCAATGCTAGGGTTGACATTTCTTTTGTACAGGTTGTAGTTCATCCCCTGTTCTTCATATTTCCTCTGCCGTGGCTTCTTTTGATCCCACAGTAGCATAAATCTCGTGCGGTACCTATTCCGCATCCATTTTATATACTAGCAAATCTTCTTTTCTTGCAAGGAATCCTCTTTAGGATGCATGAACTCCTCTGTACCATGTTTTAGGTCTAGAAATTTTTCTTTTCTGAACGACCATTTGATCCCAAATAATAGCTGTCATCTGTGAAACTTGTTTCTATCACCCGGAAAGCTTCTTCTGGTAAATGCCCTTAAACACAAGCTGTCCGGTGTCGGTTTAAATAAGTGATCTTGAGCTGTAATCCTTGCCGTCTTCTCATGACTTTAAATTTTTGAATCACTCTTGATGTTTGTAGCGGCTTAAATATTGTTACACAATCACCCTTATATCATTAGGCCCCTTCGTAAACTGCTACCTTCAGTAATTTGGATATTTTCCTTCCGGGTTAAAATTTGAACCGGAACTTCTTACTTTGTAATAGGCCAACTGTTGTCATGGCACCTAAGGCGGCAAAAGCTCCTGTAACCTGCAACTGGGTCCCATCCACAGTCACCAAGAGTAAACTGGCCGAATTTGTGAAGTCTGGCCATCTGCCAAAAAAGGAGGTCATGTCTTATTGTGTTCCTAACCTATCTGAAGAAAAGCCTCAGCCAAAATACGGGGAAGTGATAGTTTTCACGGATCACATGAACCGGGGATTTGCCCCTCTCGGCTCAAAATTTTTCAGAGAAGTTCTGAATTTCTTTGACATTAGACCTCAAGACATCGGGCCCAATTCCGTGTCAAATCTCCGCAATTTTCAAGTTTTCTGCGAAGTGTACCTGGGAGAAGAACCAAATCTACTTTTGTTCAGAGAACTTTTTTATTTGAATCGGCAAAACGAACGCGCCAACGGGCCTAGTCTTGAACTTGGCGGCATCTCCATCCAGCGGCGAAGAGATTGTCTTTTCCCTTATCTTTGAGCTGCCAAGTCACCGAAAAGCGGAACGGGCGTGGTTCTACTGCCAAGATACATCACCGGCTGATGAGAAGCCACTGCCCGGCTTTCGCGCCCTGCGTCTCGAATCCAATCATCCGCTGGCAAATAAGTTATCCGCTTTGGAACGCCTGCCTCTCAACCCCACCATCAAGAAGATCAAAGCCCTTCTAGGGAACGGTTTAAATGGCATCGATCTGGTTCGAGTCTGGGTCACCTGGCGGATACTACCATTAAGCCACCGCTCCGGCTTAATTTGTACTTATACATGTGAAAAGGATGACTCGATGCGCCATAGCTCTGATGATTTATCAGACGATGCGGTAGATGCTACAGTCCAATTGAGGGAGTCTTGGACTAGGGGGTGTCCGGATAGCCGAACTATCATTGCGGCCGGACTCCAAGACTATGAAGATACAAGATTGAAGACTTCGTCCCGTGTCCGCATGGGACTTTCCTTGGCGTGGAAGGCAAGCTTGGCGTCTGGATATGTAGATCTCCTACCACTGTAACCGACTACGTGTGACCCTAACCTGTCCGTGTCTATATAAACCGGAGGTTTTAGTCCGTGGGGCGAACAACAATCATACAATAGGCTAGCTTCTAGGGTTTAGCCTCCTTGATCTCGTGGTATATCTACTCTTGTACTACCCATATCATCAATATTAATCAAGCGGGGTAAGGTATTACCTCCATCGAGAGGGCGAACACAGGTAAAAACATCGTGTCCCTTGTCTCCTGTTACCATCCGCCTAGAGCGCACGGTTCGGGAACCCCTACCGAGATCCGCCCGGTTTGACACCGACATTGGTGCTTTCATTGAGAGTTCCTCGTAGCCGTCACCGATAGGCCCGACGGCTCCTTGATCATCAACAACGCGGTCCATGGTGAGACTTTTCTCCTGGACAGATCTTACGTGATTCGGCGGCTTTGCACTACGGGCCAATTAAGCAGCCATCTGGAGCGAATCGAAAGCTCGCCCCTGGCGTCGGTCAGATTTGGAAGATTTGAACTATCGGCCGATGTCGTGGAGACTTGATCTTCGACGGATT
This sequence comes from Aegilops longissima, assembly GCA_021605205.1. Taxonomy (NCBI): domain Eukaryota; kingdom Viridiplantae; phylum Streptophyta; class Magnoliopsida; order Poales; family Poaceae; genus Aegilops; species Aegilops longissima. The sequence goes on from CM038679.1 coordinate 392,826,583, forward strand.
CGAGCCACAACCAGCGTGCCGCCTTTGTCTCGATGGGTATGATCTAGCTCTACCGCCCGGACGGTGCCACGGAGGCGCACCGACATCGCTCCGACCCTTAGTCGGGCGAATTCCCCAATCGAGGGCGAGTGGTTGGGCGCGCCTCGGGGCTCACGATCTCTGGCGATTGGGCGAACACCCTCCCTGTCGCTGCGGCTTCGTGACTCCACAGTGCGGACTCTTCTCCGGACTCCGAACCCTCCGCGCCCCGCTGTCGAATCCGATTGGGCGCCGGTCATGGAGTTCACTGCCGTGGACATCTTTTAGCTTTTCGCCCTTTGGCGATATCCTGAACTCACTGAAGTCTCTCTCTTTATCCGGAGAGCCTGGCGGACTACGGACGGGAAGGTTGGGATCTGGACGATGAAGAAATTCAAAGCCCACCCACCACCCACTTTGTAGCCACTATCGGCGATTTAACCGACATGCTCGACTTGACTCCGAGGACATCGGCGGTATGGGCGGCGATGCGGAGGCGACCAAGACCACAGCACCTACGAGGGCCTTTGAAGGCCACCTTGTCATCGACATATACATGGTGGACATCCCACTAGATAGGAATGGCGATGGAATGGCGGAGGATGACCCTCAAGAAACAACCCAAGCGCCAGCGTCGTGGCGCCGTTCTAAATCCGCCATAGTAAAAGCGGTGATTCCGGCACGGAGACAATAACACCCGGACGGTGCGAAGACAATCCCCTCCAGCGGGACTCAAGCGCGGGAGGAGGGAGAAGCAAGTCCGCCGCGATAGTCTGCGAGAAAAAGAGGTCGAGGGCGATAATTATGTGCCTCCCTCCGAAGATGAGGCAAGCCTCGGACGACGAATTTTTTCGTTCTGAGGATCCCGCCAAACAGGGCGTTTCAAGCGCGGGCTTATAGCCACAGCAAGCAGCCTCAAGAAAAAGCAGCAACAGCTTAGAGCTGACCAAGACCTGCTAGCTAACAGATGGGTGAAGTCCTTGCAAAAGTATGAACTCGAGCGCCCCTCAAAAGCTACCCCAAACGCAGGCCATTGGCTCGATCGGGGAGGAAGCACCCAAGTCACCAGCGCCACGACATGGCAGACCGGCCACCCGTGGCATGACGAGAAAGCCTCTCGGCCCTCTGCTCAAGCCGCACCCAGCGCCGCTCAAAAAGTACCAAGGAGCAGGAAAATCGCGGGACTTACGAGATATATTGGAGGATAAGGAAAAACATACAAGATCGATCTACGGATCGGCGTGGGCGTAACGACTTGGGATGATTACCGTCGTGCGGATACAGACAAACCGGCGGGCGAACACGATGAACAAAGCTCATATGAGCTACGTCGTGATATAGCCCAATATAGGGCGCCGCACCACTATGCTTCACGGATGAAGGAATGGATCATCAAATCACGAGGGCTTCAAACCCGTAAACATCGAATCATCGATGGTACCATAGATCCTGCGATGCGGATCGAGGACTATCTCGTCCATATCCACATGGCCCGCGGTGATGATCTACATGCCATCAAATACCTCCCACTCAAGCTTAAAGGACCAGCTCGGCATTGGCTCAACAGCTTGCCGGCGGAATCAATTGGTTGTTGGGAGGACACGGAAGCCGCATTCCTTGATAACTTCCAGGCACATATATGCGACCACCCGAGCGCCGATGACCTTAGCCATATAATTCAGCAGCCGAAGAATCGGCGGACAATTACGGACACGGTTCCTAACAAAGAAAAATCAAATCGTCGACTATCCGGATCGCGGAGGCCCTTGCAGCCTTCAAACATAACATCCGCGACGAATGGCTTGCCCGGCACCTAGGACAGGAAAAGCGAAATCCATGGCAGCCCTCACAACACTAATGACCGGCTTTTGCGCGGAGAGGATAGCTGGCTAGCTCGAAGCAACAACGGCCAAACACCACGATAGTTTGGATACCAAGGACAGCAATGGCAGGTTGCGTCGCAACAAGAACAAGCGCCGCGTGCGGTGATAATCTGAAGATACAACGGTCAATGCGATTCATAGGCTCTAAACCCGGTCGTGGAAGAAGCCATTCAAAAGAAATACCGGGGCCGTCCAACTTGGACCGAATACTCGATCGCTTGTGCGGATACATGGCACCCCGAAACCAGCCAATCACACCAACAGGATTGTTGGGTGTTCAAACAAGCGAGCAAGTTAAGTGCGAACTCAATGACAAGGGGCTGCATAGCGATGGCGAGGAAGAGCCCGACCACCGAACAATAGAGGACAGAAGGGCTTTCCCACACAAGTGTGGACGGTGAACATGATATCGCAACCCATATATCCAAAAGGGAGGCGGGCGTGCGCTAAAGGGCGTATATGCGATGGAGCGATCGCCCAAGTTCAACCCATGGTCTTCTGCCCGATTACCTTCGATCGAAGGACCACCCCACTAGCATCCGTCACGGTGGTTTTGCCGCATTGGTTCTTGACCCAATTATTGATGGATTTCACCTCACGAGTCACGATGAATGGCGATAGCAACTGAACCTGCTTTATCGGTATCGATGTGCAAAATGGGCATAGACCCTCAAGATTAAACTTACAAAGGCGACCTTTAAAGGCGTCATACGAATGTGTAGAGGCCAATTATGCGGGCTTAGTTACACTCGAAGTGGTCTTGGATCCCGGATAACTTCGAGAAAGAGTTAATCTTTGACATAGTCCCGTTCCTGCGGCTATCATGCCTTTGCTCGGACGAACCGCATTTGGAAAGTTCAATGCGATGCCGCTTTCGCATACCTCAAGCTCAAGATGCGGGCCCTTGAGGAGTAATCACGGTCAATGGAAACACGAGCGCTCTCTCGAGCGGAGGAGCACAGCGGCCCTCGCGGTGGAGGTGCAAAGCAGCCTCTCATAGCAATTCTCGAGTCCGGCCATTAAATGTCCGGACACTGTCAAGCGCGCCCGGAGTAACCTACAACAAGACCGCCTGGCACGATCCAAGCACGCGTAGCAATCCGGCCCCTACCCTAGCCCTCGCGAAATTGCGAAGCGGTACTACAGCGTACATAACTACGCTCTGGAGATACCATGGGCATAAGGGGAGGGAGCACGACCACGCACGCGCCAGAATGCGGCTCAACCGCACGGGGGCTCCGATTGTGTCATTCTTTTCTTTTTCCTTTTTCTTCCTTTTCTTACTTTCCGACTCCGTTTTCCGAAACCCTGTCCGGCGGTAGAATCGCCGAACTCACGATGCAACAGCGGGAAGCGAGCTCGTCGAGTGTTGGTGGTCTCTTTACGAGCATTATACCTGTTTTACATACCATCCCACAGCTTACCCCTGGAGGGGGACATGTTAAATAGTCGCATCCCTTGCTTATAGCACAATGTGTATCGTCCTGCTTTTATTTGCAGTTTCTTTTTGAATAAACAATACATAGCTTTTGCCTATTATTGCACCCTTTTTTTCTATATATATGTTCATTTCACGACATGTTGCACCCGTACACTTTGGTACGGCCAATACACCAGGGGATTATGTACCCCAAAATTACGGTGTGATAAGTCCGAACACTTCCACAAGTGCGGCACCCCAAACTTATATCATTATATGCATCGGCTCCGAATCATGTCTTGGGTCAATAGTTGGGTTTGCCCGGCTCCTATGTTTTGGTACCTTACGTTCCGTTATATCGGCTAAGGTAGCACTAGGAGAACCACTGCGATTGTGCCCGGTTGAGCTGGGTTGAGCACCTCGATGGAAAGCTAAAACTGACCGTCATGATAGGGCGAGAGCGATCGCTGTTTGAGAGGTTTTTGGGTCCCTAAAGACTTATGCCACTTAGGCGAGGAACGGACTTGTCCGCCAAAGGCGTGGATAAGCGCCCGAACTCGGTCTTCCGAATACTAGGGCTTCGCGAAATTTAAAATTATAGAATTCTATGGCTAAGTGAGAGTGTTCAAGCATTATAAGTCCGGTTGCCTTGTTAGTTCGTTGAGCGCCTCCTCGATGGACCCAAGAATGGGAACAAGAGCGCTCAAGTTTATCCGAACACCCCAGCACTTTCGTGGCATGGGGGCTGAAATAACGACTTGCCATCTCTCAAATTTGATAAGCGGCCGCCAGAAGGTAATATTTTAAATTAACAAGTGTTGCTTAGCGCATATGAACAAGTTTTCAGCGTACAGGATAACAAATGCGAGTCTATTAAAAAATTACATATTTGGAGCACTCATCCGCTATACGGCGAGCACCCTTCAGGAGGCCCTCATAGTACATTTCGGGCGTGCGATGCTCCTTGCCCTTCGGTGGCCCGTCCGTCACAAGCTTCTCCGCGTCCAGCTTGCCCCAGTGCACCTTAGCACGGGCAAGGACCCGACAGGCACCTTCAATGCAGACGGAGCGCTTGATGACCTCAATCCGTGGACAGGCGTCCACTAGCCGCCGCGCTAGCCCAAAGTAGCTCCCAGGCATGGCTTCCAATGGCCACAGCCGAACTATGAGGCCCCTCATGGCCTGTTCGGCGACCTTGTGGAGCTCGACCAGCTGCTTCAGCTGGTCTCTTAGGGGCACCGGATGTCCGGCCTCAGCATACTGAGACCAGAACACCTTCTCCATCGAGCTCCCCTCCTTGGCGCGGTAGAATGCGGCAACATCAGACATACTACGGGGCAGATATGCGAATGCTCCTGGAGAGCTCCGAATCTGGGTAAGTAATAGGTAATTCACTTTCACATTCTTGCTCTGCATAAAGAATGCCTTACCCGCCGCGATCTTCTTTATTGCCTCAATCTCCTGGAGGGCTTTTTGGGCCTCGGCCTTAGCAGCTTTGGCACTCTCAAGAGCCGAAGCAAGCTCGGACTCTCGGGTCTTCGAGTCACGCTCCAAACCCTCGTGTTTTTCCACGAGAGCCTGGAGCTCTTGCCGCACCTCCGCCAGCTGCACCTCCCCATTCCCTCGCTCGGTGCGTTCCACAGCCGCTTTGTTTTCGGCCACAGACACCGCTTCCTTCAGGGTCGCCACCTCGTTCGTGGCCCCTGCAGTACCCATGTTATTCCTGTTATTTTTTTGCAACCGAAACCTTTCTATAAGGTATTTCTTTCATAAGGTATTACTTACCTTCCTTGTCCTCGAGCTGCTTCTTGGCAAGGCCGAGCTCGTTCTTGGACCGCTCGAGGCTCTGCTTCAATGCATTGACCTCCATGATCGGTCTGCGGCGAGAGTCGGCAGCGCCTGCATTCCCATATTGACATACTTATGTTAGACTCCTGCGTATATCTTTATAGATCCTTAGTCCGGCTTTTCTTTCCAAACACGAACTAAGCATCGAGGCTCTGTCTATCTTGGTAATATTTTTACATATTCTAAACTTACCTCAAAGCACATTAGAAGGCTGAGTGCAGGCTTGTCAGCCCGCTCTTGGCGGGTGAACTGTCGGATCACCGCACTCATAATAGTGCGGTGCTCCTCGATGGGCGCTGTTAAGCGCCTCGATGAAGTTATCTGGTGCCTCGGTTGGGCGGAGGACACTGGCGTCTTACCCTTCTTCTGAAGGGCCGCTTGCGGACTTGAACCTCTGAAGGTTCCGTTATGGAGTCGGACAAGGGTGGGCTTAGAGCCTGAGGGTCTCGCCCCCACAGCGCTGGAGTCCGGGAGGTGCGCCTTGCGGCGCTTCTGCGCCACCTCCTCTTGACCAGGCCGCCTTGGGGCCCCACCTCGGCGTCGTCCATGGCGTGAGGCAAGGAGGCGGCGGAGTGAAGTACTCTCCATTTCCGGCGAACTCAAGGACCCACTCGGCAAGCGGCAAACTTCGCCCTTGGCGGGCTGCATGATTGTTCGGCATTAGAGAACACTATGCAATAAAAAAGCCATGGGTATCCGGACACTTACGATCTCGCCGAGGCTTGGCCCTTGTTGGCCAATCCTCCTCGTCGTTGTCGGCGTTGGTGGAGAAGTCCGGGAAGGTTCTTCCTTCTTGGACCCTCCGGCCTCCCGGTTAGGCGGCCTTCCTTTCCTCTCCTCCCCGCTGGTGGAGAGCTTCTTTCCTCCTCCTCGTTCTCGGGAGAAGATTACGCTTGAGAATCGGCAACACCGGCGTCGGGAGCTCCTTGAGTTCCGTTGCCTCCTTCTTAACCTTCTTCTCCGGCACCACATGAGGTGCGGGCCAGCAACCCCGTCAATCGAGGCGTCCGCTGGGTCTTCGGCAAAAGGTCGGACGGTTAACCTGTCCGGGCGTCTTCAGCCATCTGTTAAAGGTTAGGGAGTTTTAGATCCGCATAGAGTCAAACTATGAAAAAAGAGTCCCATGAAGGGTAAAATAACTCACCTCGCTGGCTTGGCGCTGCGAGCTGAATCCGCGATCTTGATGGCGGATGTAGGGAACCTCGGCACCCTTGAACAGCACCTTCGGGCATCTTCGTTACATAGTGTCGAAGAGCCTTTTTAGAGTTGAGTGTTGTGCCGAATCGAACTCCCACAATTTGAAGGCCCGTTGTTGGCATGGGAGAATCCGGCGGATGAGCATCACCTGGATTACGTTGACAAGCTTGAGATTCTTGTCCACCAGGTTTTGGACGCATGTTTGTAGTCCGGATAGCTCATCCGAATTCCCCCATGTCAGGCCCGTCTCTTTCCATGACGAGAGCCGTGTGGGGAAGCCAGATCTGAATTCGGGGGCCGCCACCCATTTGGGGTCGCGCGGCTCGGTGATGTAGAACCACCCTGATTGCCACCCCTTTATTGTCTCCACAAAGGAGCCCTCGAGCCATAGGACTTTGGCCATCTTGCTAACCATGGCGCCTCCGCACTCCGCTTGACGGCCGCCCACTACCTTCGGCCTGACATTGAAGATCTTCAGCCATAAGCCGAAGTGGGGCTGGATCAGAAGGAAGGCCTCGCACCTGACGATGAGCGCCGAGATGTTGAGGATGAAATTCGGGCCAGGTCGTGGAAGTCCGGGCCGTAGTAGAACATGAGCCCCGGACAAATGGGTGAAGTGGAAAACCTAGTCCAGCGGAGGAAGTGGGGAGAAACACCACCCTCTCATGGGGCACAGGGGTTGGAATGAGCTGCCCAGCGTCGGGCAGCGGTCTGTGATGTTCTGGACAAGTATCCGGCCTCCCGCAGCTTTGTGATGTGCCCCTCCATGATGGAGGAGGCCATCCACTTGCCTCCCGCTCCGGACATGATTGGAGAAGGTTGAGGTGGGGTGTGCGGACTTGGGCGCTAGAGCTCGAGTGCGCGAAAATGGATGAGCAAAGGAGGAAGAAGGCGTGGGTGAAAAGGTGGATCCTTATCCCTTATATGGACGGACGAAGCTATCGTCCCCACCAACTGGTAAAACTAGCTTATCTCCCAAGCGCCGTAATCAATGGCGGCGGATGGGTTACTACGTCCGTATTGATGAGAATCCGGAATAAGGGGCACGATCTATGCTTTGATAAGGCGTGCCAAAAATCGCCTCGCTAATGCTGAGGTGGAGCAGTAAAAAGCGATTCATATGGAGGCCTAGGCTGTGGTGTGATGTCACGCCACGGAATCGTCAGCGAGATCATGCAAAAGTTATTCTCTCTCTGTGGTATGTGGAACTTGTTTTGCGAGCGGACACTATCCTTGTGTTCAAAACCTTCTATGAAGTATTCGAGGAGGAACCCGCCTTGCAATGTCGAAGACAATATGCGCACGGACTCGTTGTCATTGAAGCCTGGTTCGAGGCTCTTGAGGAGTCTGGATTAGGGGTGTCCGGATAGCGAACTATCGTCGTGGCGGACTCCAAGACTATGAAGATACAAGATTGAAGACTTCGTCCGTGTCCGGATGGGACTTTCCTTGGCGTGGAAGGCAAGCTTGGCGATCTGGATATGTAGATCTCCTACCATTGTAACCGACTACTGTAACCCTAACATGTCCGGTGTCTATATAAACGAGAGGGTTTTAGTCCGTGGGACGAACAACAATCATACCATAGGCTAGCTTCTAGGGTTTAGCCTCCTTGATCTCGTGGTAGATCTACTCTTGTACTACCCATATCATCAATATTAATCAAGAAGGAGTAGGGTATTACCTCCATCGAGAGGGCCCGAACCTAGGTAAAAACATCGTGTCCCTTGTCTCCTGTTACCATCCGCCTAGGCCTTGATTCGGGACCCCCTACCGAGATCCGTCGGTTTGACACCGACACCAATCTCTGTTGAAGGAAGGCCTTGTAACGATAATGCCTTGACTTACTTCCCTTCACATAAGAAGAACCCGGCTCTACTGATAAGTTACTAGTATTCACAAATACTCTTTTATATGTTACCTTCTTATACTTATGATTCTTTATCTGTTTCCCGCAGGGCGGCGATGATTTACGGAAGGTCAAATATGACCATGAGGCTGCTAAACAGGCCGAATGCCAAGAAGATGGAAAGAAAAGCCGCCCGGGGCGGGCACCTCTAAGAAGAAGAAACCAGCGCCTCGATATGTTTAAATTGGATGACTCTTCTTCGGATGAGGAAGAGGTAATGTTTTTCAATGTTCTTTAACTCCTTTGCCATTACTTTACTGACATTTGATCCTTTCAGGAGGATACTGGAAACAGGCGAAGAGGTAACTATAATTTCCTCTGACTCAGAGCCTTTGCCAACACAAAAAATCCGAAGGGTGACCCGGAAAGTAAGGTTTTCACACCCTCTAGCTTACCAAGATCCTCAATTTCTTTTGAAGCAACAACAACTTGAGAACCGGAGGCAAACTCGGGCCACTCAAGACGCAGAACTCTCCTCCGGCTTACCCGATATAACTAGGAAGCGTCGAACTGAGGTCACCTCCGCTTTGCATTCTGTTTATCCTTTGGCGGGTTTATTTCGTCGACCCCTCAATTCATCTGACTCCAATTATCAGGATACCTCTTCGTCTTCCGGCGAGTCGATGCAATCAAACATGCCGGCTTTTAAAACAGCTCCCAGAGTAATGCCACCTTTCTTACTTTAAGTTTTTCCATACTTATTCGTTGGTACTCATCCTTCCACTTTGGTGACAGACTGCAAGTGAAGCCTAGCAAGAAGGCCAAAAGAATAATTTGTCCGAGACCGGTGGTCCTTGAATCGGCAATTGACTCATCCGTTCTGATAGCTCCACTCATCAGCCTTTGCTGAACCGGCTTTTGATATTCGGTGTCAACCTCGACCCGCTGCGAAGGCGTTGTCCACGATTCGAACAGCGGAAATTCCTAGCCGGTTAAGGCAGTGAACGAAGTTGAATTTTGAAAAGCCAATATGTTGAACCGGGCGACCTCATCGCCTTGCTCGATGCCTTTGCCAAGGAGGAGTTTGCCCAACATCGGAAACCAAACAGGACATCACTGATTATACTCACCTAAGTATTGGTGATATAGTCTCGGGCTATTTGAACCAAGTGCACAATAGCCGTGACCTGGAAATTGACATGGTGAAGCAAATACAACATAAATTTGAGGTATACCTTTAACCTTACTTCTGTATCAGCCCCCAAGTCTATTGCTTATGAATGAATATCTTTGTAGACTTAGAAATCTACTTCTTTATTAGTTTTGTCCTGCTTAAATTGAAATATATTTAACTCGGTGATAGCATGAAACTTTGAACTTAGGTAACACATTAGCCCCCAAGTGTCAAGTGCCTTTACTTGTAAAGTGCTTGAGACTTAATATACATGACCCGGTAAAATAGGTTAAGAATTCTTTAAGCATACATTAGCCCCCAAGTGCCAAGTATCTTTACTTGTAAAGTGTTTGGGACTTGAATGTAATCTTACCGTGATTCTTACCATAACCTGATGTCGATGCAGGCCGCCATAAGTCAATTTGAGGCGGAGATTGCTGATCTGAAGAGTCAGTTGAAAACCCAAGAGCTTGAAACTCAGAAAGCCAACTCCAAGTTTGAATTCAGTGTCTCCGAACAAGAGAAACTGAAGAAAAATTTTGAATCGGAGAAGAAAACTTGGGTTGAGGAGAGGGCTTCACTGGTGACTCGGGCTGAAACAGCAGAGGCATCTCTTGCCGAGGCAACCGCCGGGCTGTCAAACTTAAAGCGCCAGATATCTCAAATGGTCTTAGCAATCTTGATGAGTTACTATGTATAACTCTGAATATCACAATGGTTCCTTTGATGTCTATTTTAATTGTTAACTCCGGCTCACCTTATATGTATAAGCGTAGGCCCGGGGCACAAACCTCAAGCGAGAATATCTGGTCAAGCTTAAGGCGGTGTACACTCTGGTGGAACAACTATACACGGGTCTAGCGATGCTTTAGGCGTTGTGGCTTTATCAAATGATGCTCCTTATCTCTTGCAAGATGTACTCAAGCGGCTTGCCGTATTACCTCAGCAGTTCAGGAGTTAAGGCGAGCATCTGGTAGAGCCGGGGCCATAGCCGCCTTAAGCGGGCCAAAGCATTGGCTCGAGCTAGACTTAAGCGATGTTGCTCTTGGATACCCGGCTTAAGGAGGGCGACTCGCATTCATCAATCGACTTCACCACCTGTGTGAGAGTCGTGCGTCCTGTGGCCACCATCATCGGCAACGATATTGATCTTACAAAGTACCAGGCGGGTTATGACAAGCGAGAACGAGAGTTCCAACTCCGCATTATGATGATGTCAGCCTGATCCCTCCAACTCGTAAGCATACCTTTGCTCCTGAAGTTGACCCAGCCAGTTTAATAGATGATGAAGCTGAATTTGAAGCCTTAAGCGGCATTGACTAGACCTCGTCAACCTTCCAGGACAAAACAACCGAAGGAGAGGCGGGGAAGGATAACCCGGAGTCATCAAGCCAGCCGGAACAATGAGCCGCCAGATGTGTTATGACTTTTATAAAACAATGCTTCACTTACTTTAGACTCGGGGAGTCTTTTAATAGGATAGAGAAAACACCTTAACTCTGTCATGCCTTCGCGCATGTTTTGCGGTGCTTAACAATGTCTTAAGCCGCCAGCAATGTGCACTGCCGGCTTGCTTGAATCATCCAAAAGCTTTCTGCTTTACTCTGTGTATAAAACAAAAACTTTCTTTGGCATCTCACCACATCCGAGGTCATGTAAGATAACGTTAATCCGGAGTAGGAACCAAAACATCATAAGTATCAGCCGGTTTAAGGCGTACCTTACCGGCTTACTTGATCCCAAAAAAGCAGACATTCATACTTAACTTCTGAAAATTGGCACATATAATGTTTACCTGGCCCTTAGTATTATTTACTCTTATAGAATAAAGTAAACCTGATTTTCAAAGGCCTCTGATTCGAATACGATCAGTAGAACCGTTCCAGAGGGGTTAAGCTAAGATTCGGATACGATCATATAGCCCCCAATGGCTTTGGCGATGCCGATCAAATGGGTATCGACAGCTATGTTCTCTTTGGTTTGAATCGACCTATGTTTGAGCAGAAGCCCCAAGTGACCATGAGAGTTGTTTAATGGCGCTGATTGAATACGATCCACGTCGAGGCCCAAAGAGGTTAAGCTATGATTCAAATATGACCAAGAAGCCCCAAGTGGGTTCGGCGGTGTGCCAATCAATTGGGTATCGACATCTATGTTCTCTTTGGTTTGAATCGACCTATGTTTGAGCAGAAGCCCCCAAATGACCATGGCTTGATTCAGATATGATCATAAGCGGACCAAAGGAAAGCCGATTCAGATATGATCCGCTCCACATTAGTCGTTTCCATCACACAGTAAAGAAGACACATAAACCTTGTAGGATGGAAAAGAAAGAGGTCCTGCTTTATTGCCTTATAATATATACATTGCTAAAAAAGAAAAGATAAATATACTCTAAAAGCAAGTGGCTTAAGTATAGTAGGGCCGGAGATGCGCTATGTTCCATGGCCGGCGGGTCTCCTCCTCCGACTTACGTGAGTCTTTGTGCTCTCGAACATCGATGAGGTAATATGACCCGTTGTTGAGATTCTTGCTGACCACGAAAGGTCCTTCTCAAAAAGGGGACAGCTTGTGCATATCAGTTTGATCCTGGATGAGCCGGAGCACTAAATCACCTTCCTGGAAAGTTCTGCTTCTAACCCGGCGGCTGTGATAATGGCGTAGGTCTTGCTGGTATATCGCCGAGCGGGCTATAGCCAAGTCTCGCTCTTCATCCAACAAGTCAAGTGCATCCTGACGAGCTTTTTCGTTATCAGCCTCAACGTAAGCCGCCACCCGGGGTGAATCATGCCGGATGGCACTTAGCAGAACCGCCTCTGCTCCGTACACCATGAAGAAAGGTGTATAACCAGTAGACCTGTTGGGCATTGTGTTGATGCTCCATAGCACAGAAGGTAATTCCTCCACCCAACAACCCGAAGTTCGCTGTAAAGGAACTAAGAGTCGGGGTTTGATACCTTTCAAGATCTCTTGATTAGCTCTCTCTGCCTGACCATTAGACTGGGGGTGAGCAACGGCGAAACATCAAGCGGATGTGCTCTTGTTGTGAAACTCTTCCATGGCACCCTTGGAGAGATTAGTGCCATTATCAGTTATAATATTGTGCGGAAAACCAAAACGAAAGATCACCTTTTTGATGAACTGAACCGTCGTGGCTGCATCACACTTACTGACCGGCTCTGCTTCAACCCACTTGGTGAATTTATCCACTGCCACCAACAGGTGTGTCTTCTTACCTTTAGAACTTTTGAAAGGTCCAACCATATCAAGCCCCCAGACTGCAAATGGCCAAGTAATTGGATTCATCCTCAATTCTTGAGCCGGCACATGAGCTCGTCTTGAGAATTTTTGACATCCGTCACATTTACTGACCAGATCCTCCGCATCAACATGAGCCGCCAGCCAATAAAAACCATGACGAAAAGCCTTGGCTACGGAGACTTTGAACGGGCATGATGACCGCAATCACCTTCATGAATCTCACGAAGTATCTCGACCCTCCGTGGGTGATACTGTATTGAAACGCCCGATGGCGCTGCGGTGATGCAACTTCGCCGTGGACAATCGTCATGGATTTGGACCGCTGATGATTTGTCTTGCCAAGGTCTCGTCTGAGGCAACTCTCCCGGGTCATATAGGCTAAGTATGGAACCGTCCGGTCCGGGATGGCATGGAGAGCCGCCACCGGCTGCGCCTCGGGTGCAATCTTTAAGCTCTTCCTCTGTAGGCACTCTGGCGGAAGGGTTATGCAAAACATCAAGGAAAGTATTAGGCGGCACCGGCTTATGCTTGAGACCCGGCCGGCAAAGCATCGGCCGCCTCGTTCTTCCTTCGATCAATGTGCTCTACTTGATAACCCTTGAAGTGCCCACCACGCATCAACTTCACGACGGTAAGCCGCCATAAGGGATCCTTAGAATCCCGTGCACGACACTGTTGAGCAACGAGGTCTGAATCGCCCAAGCATCTAACCCGGCTTAAATTCATCTCCTTGGCCATCCGGAGGCCATGGAGTAAGGCCTCATATTCGGCTGCATTGTTAGTACAGGGAAACATAAGCGAGAGCACATAACAAAGTTTGTCACCTCGAGGGGAAGTTAAAACAACTCCAGCCCCCGAGCCTTCCAATTGTCTGGACCCATCAAAGTGAATAGTCCAATACGTGTTATCCGACTTCTCCTCTGGTGCCTGCAACTCCGTCCAATCATTAATAAAGTCCACTAAGGCCTGAGACTTGATAGCTGTCTTGCGACATATACTTCAAACCGTGAGGCCCAAGCTCGATGGCCCACTTGGCAGCGTCTGTGGCTTCCCTAATACGGATGATGTCTCCCAAGGGGCTGAACTTACCACGGTTATAGGATGACCCAGGAAGTCTTGTTTTAGCTTCGGCTCGCCATGAACACCCATAAACCAGTTTACGCCAATGCGGATACCTTTGCTTGGACTCTATGAGCACCTCAGCGATGTAATAAACCGGCCGCTGAACGGATGCTCCTTGCCGGTCTCCTTACGCTCCACCACAATAGCCACACTAACAGCACATGAGTTAGCAGCAACATACAATAGCAATGGCTCTTTATCAATCAGACTGCGAGAACCGGCGGCTCAGCCAATTGTCTCTTTAAATCTTCAAAAGCAGCATCGGCAGCCTCCTCGAGACAAAGGTGTACGCCTTCTTCATCATCGATACAGCGGTAAAGCCTTCTCCCTAGCCGACTTATGAATCGGCTTAAGCGACAACGCGACCATGATCGCTGAACATCATTGATGCCGCCCGGCTTAGCCGGAGAGGTGTCGCCTTGATCTTCTCCGTGTTAGCTTCAATGCCTGTTTGAGACCGGGAATCCCAAAAGTTTGCTGCGGTACACCAAATACACACTTGTCGGGTTAAACATCATCTTGTAGACCGAAGATTATCAAAGGTTTCCTTTAAATCGGAGATCAAGGTTTCCTTCTCTCTGGACTTCACCATGATGTCATCCACATAAGCATGAACATTGCGCCCAATCTGATTGTGGAACAATTACGCACACACCGCGATAAATCGCTGGGCACTCTTGAGCCCAAGCGGCATAGACACATAGCGAAGGCTCCAAATGGAGTAATGAAAGCCATCTTCTCCTGGTCATAACTGCCATCTTGATCGATGATAACGAGTAAGCATCCAAAAAGCTCAACCGCTTCGCAACCCGCGGTGGCATCGATGATTTGATCAATGCGGGGCGAGCAAAGGATCAGCGGACAAGCTTTATTTAGGTCCGTGTAATCGACACACATCCGCCAAGTGCCGTTTTTCTTGAGCACAAGCACGGGTTAGCCAACCACTCCGGGTGAAAAACTTCCACGATGAACCCTGCCGCTAAGAGCCGGCGACCTCTTCCCCTATAGCCTTCGCCTTTCCTCATTGAATTCTTTGGAGAAACTTCGACGGATTATACTTTGGATCAATATTAAGAGTGTGCTCGATGAGTTCTATCGGGGCACCCGACATGTCGAAGGTTTCCATGCAAAGATGTCCCGTTCTCACGGATGAACTTCGATGGTAGCGCTTTCCTATTTGGGATCAAATTGATGCGATGATGAACTGCTTGGAAGAGTCACACGAGTGAAGTCAACCAGTTTTGTCTCGGCGGCCGACTTAAATTTCAAAGCCGAGTCTTGCTCTGTGGTTGGCTTCTTCAAAGAGGTCATATCTGCCGAGTCAACATTAGTTTGATAAAACTTCAGCTCCTCTTCAGCACAAGCGGATTCAGCATAAGCCGCATCTCCTTCCTCGCACTCCAAGGCCACCTTTAGACTCCCATGCACAGTGATGGTGCCCTTGTAACCCGGCATCTTGAGTTGCGAGATAAACATAACACGGCCGTGCCATGAACTTGGCATAAGCCGGCCGTCCAAACGAGCATGATATGGGCTTCGACTTTGACTACCTCAAGCGTCGACTTCTCATTCTGGAATCGTATTAAATCTCCAAAAGCCACTTCCATTCGATCTTTCCAACAGGATATGCCGACTTACCGGGTACCACCCCATGGAAAATAGTGTTGGACGTCCTCAAGTCCTTATCAGTCAGACCCATACGGCGAAAGATCTCATAATAGAGAATATTGATGCTGCTTCCGCCGTCCATGAGCACCTTAGTGAATTTATACCCGCCAATCTGAGGGGATACCACCAAGGCTAACTGACCCGGGTTATCAACTAGGTAGGTCCTATCATGCTAATTTGACAATACTGTACAACATGATGGTGGTTCTAGGCATATTTATTAGTGTATAATTATTAAATTAAGGAAATCATTACTTCTTATAGACTTCTGTGTGAAGTTGAAACTGTTTGAGCATAGAAAAATTGCTATCCTCTTACAAACTGTATATCTTCTCTGTGCCTTGAACATTAATTCTAACGGTTTATTTTATTCCATGCTATTCCGGAAGACACATATTGACCGACTCCTATGATAATTTGCTTTCCACTTACAAACTGTATATCTTCTCTGTGCAGTAGCTATGGAATGCCACAGTGAACTGAGCAAGGCTCCACCTTTGGCTATTTGCGATGTCCAGTCTGATGCGGAATCAGCCATCCACACTAGACCAAGTTCGGAAAATGTATTCACCACACCACAGAAAATGTACAGTGCACCATTCTGTGTAAGTACTTGTGTAACTAATATGTACATGCTTATAATTTCTTGTATTCCAGCATGCTAAATGCATTGGGATTTTCGTCAAAATTTCAGGGCTCATCTTGTACTCCAGAATGTGATGATGACATCAAGCCAGCCATAGGGATGACCTTCTGATTTGAGCGCAGCCAAGGATTTCTATGAAGCTTATGCACATCATGTTGGTTTTTGATGCGTGTAGGACAACATAAGACAGCCAATGGTGTCATTACTCTGGCGTTTCTCTTGTGATCGTGAAGGTTTCCGCGAGGAGCGGAAAGGTAAGAAAACTTGTTACTTAGCCTTTGGCGATAAGAGGAAATATGAGAGGAAAATCACTAGATGTGGGTGTGAGGCTAAACTTGCGGTCAAGCGTACGGTTGATAATAGGTACATTGTGACTCTTTTGAATAGGAGCACACACACACTTGTATCGCCAACTTAAAACAATTCATCGGATCAAGCGGGAAAGTTAGCAAACAAGCGGAAATTACATTATGGAACTGCCATAGAGCTAGCATTGGCACATCCTTGCATCTGAGTTCATACAGCAGATCTGGGGGTTTGAGCATGTTGGTTGTACGAAGAGGACTTGCAGAATTATCACGGAACCTTAGGTGCCTCATCAAGTCATCGGATGCTCAAATGTTCGTTCACCGACTTGCGGAAAACATCTTGCAAATTCAGGCTTTTATTTTGATTATGTTCTTGATGATAAGGGTAAATTGGTACATGTGTTCAGGCGGATGCCACATGTAGGAAAAATTATGCTCTATTTGGAGAGCTTATCTCCTTTGACTCGGCGTACATCACCAATCAATATAACATGATATTCACTCCCTTTTTGGAATCAATCACCATAAGGCAAGTGTTTGTTTGGTGCTTTGCAATGTTACCTGCGATGAGAAGGCAGATTCCTATAAGTGGTTGTTCCGCACATTCTTGAAAGCTATGGGAGGGCTGCACCTAGGTTTATAATAACCGGCGAATGCATTAGCATGGACAATGCAATAAGGAAGTTTTCCCAGCAGCCACACATAGGCTATGCATGTGGCATATTATGAATAAGATTCATGAAGGTTGGCCTGATTTGAAGACCGATGAGGATTTCCATGAGCAGTTAGGTCGGTGTGTGTGGTCTTCTGAAACTCCTACCGAGTTTGAGGAACGATGGAAGGAAATTATGTCGGAGTATGGGCAGGAAGATGATGATTGGTTCAGTAAAAGGTTCAAAGAAATAGCTTTGTCAGGGCTTATGAGGACCACTTCAAGGTCAGAGAGTGCCAATTCATTTTTCTCACGTATTATCGGTTACAAACATGCTATGGTTGAGTTTTGGCTTCGATTTGACACAGCTTTGGAAGAATAACGTCATAAGGAGTTGCAAGAGGACCATGTCAGCCTACATACGATGCCTGTGTTGAAGACATCTTGGGCGATTGAAAAGCATGGCAGTGAGGTTTTCACGCATGAGGTATTTGAGGATTTTCAACATGAGTTGCTTGCGATAGGGATCCTTTGCCTTGTTGAGATGATGACACATGAAGGTGAGGTGAAAACAGTAACTATACGTGATGGTTATAAGAAATTAAGGGTGGTAACTTACAACACAACAACCATGGTAGGTTCTTGCAAATGTAAGTTGTTTGAGAACTAATTGCTTGTTTGCTGTATTTTTTTTATTTTACAGCCCATTTATTATTACTTATAGCCCATTTCTTATTACTTATAGCCCATTTATTATTACTTATAGCCCATTTCTTATTACTTATAGGCCATTTTCTAGGCAAAATGCATCCCTCCTCGTCTTGAAAGATTTCCAGCCCAGCAGGGCATAGAAAAGCAAGTAGGCCTATGTTGGTTATTCTGCAAAAACAAAATAGCTGGCTAGACATTTTTCAGAAAGGAAAAAAACAAACTGGTCTGGTCATGTGCTAAACATATGAAATAAAAGCCTGGGCTAGGCAGACCACGGGTCCCTTTAACCAGTTGATACCCTTCTCCGTCCGAAAAACAAAATTACTGTGCGTCTTCTTTGGGTCCCTCTGTCATCCTCACCATGTACAGTCATCTCCTTATTCCTCTCGGTTGTCGACCATGTTGACAACACCGAGGCGGCCCAGTGATGGCGAACCAAGGCGGAGGGCGATGGTGAGGCCTCGGACGAGGAGCGAGCAGGAGCCGGGAAGGCGGACAGCTAGCCATGGGAGGCGGGAGCAGGCGGTCCCGCCGGGCGCTGGTTTAGCTTTGGTGGCTCGAGGAAGAAGATCTTTGAAGAAAGCAGACAGGGCGTTGAATGTCAATCGAGCGGTCAAGGTTGGCACAATCTTTTTTGACTAAGCGGACACCAAGTAGCATAATTTTTTATATATAGGAAGAAAACTACGAGGAAAATGCGTTCGTCGCCGTCCTCCTCCTCACAGGCGTTAAGCCACATAAGTGACTAGCACCCTTGGTTTTCAACCAAGAGGTCTTGGGTTGAGTCGAGGAACTCTCAATTTTGTCCTCCTTCCTTCCTCGCAAAAAAGGGAAAGAAAATCAAAGACTTGGGAAGGCGTACAGAACAAGCTAGTGTACCAGTAAAGAGACGTTGCCGAGTTTTAGAAAAAAGAAAGATGTGCTCCTGTAGCTGGTTCGAATCCAAACCTAGACTATGACTATATATGGTGCTATGCTACTCTGCAAGTAATGAAACTGACATATCCAACATTCGCTTCTCCTCTTCTCTACTTACTCAGTCTAGCATCAAAGCTCGGCGCGGCAACCATGTCCGCTGGCTGCTCGTCCACCTGCTCTTCAGCAGGCAACAACCAGGTATGTGCCAAGTCGCCATCTGTACCATCGCCTGTGGGTCTCATCACACCCCCGCCGGCACGCGCACCGCAGCTGATTGCTCATCGCAACCCGCTGTCGTTGGTGTGGTGACACTGCTGCAAATCATGCAGAGTCATCTGTCGCGTCTCAACCACAATCCGCAACCCTGGCCGAGTCTTCTACAAATGCCGAATCATGGGGTAATAATATGTTTAAGTGTTGTTATGCTGCTTTCGGTTGCTGATTTTTTAATAGTTTGGTTGATGATCTTCCAATTTGATTCGTGTAGAAAAGGAAGATTCGTGTGATTTGTATTTCTAGGAAGTTCTTGATGTGGGGAATGCAACTTCGCTGATTATTTGGTTAGCGAGGAATCCCAATACCAGCAGGTTGGGGTGTTGGACAAATGGCGAAGGAATGCGAGAAGAGGAAGATCAGAGCGAGAAGGTTAAAGATGCAGTTCCTCTGATCATGGCCAAGCAATAGCTGCTGAACGACCTTGACAGCAATGAGGAGATGAAAGAGCTTGTGAAGATAATGGGAAAAATCGATGTGCTCTGTGGGATGATTGTCTCTTTATTTGCATTGTATGTAGCACTTTCGTGATGTATTCGATGGCTACGACATGAGCACTTTGCTGAAACTAGTAATGAATGAAACACATGTAGCAGGCTGGGCGTAGTGTTGTGAACATCTAATGATTTCTATTAACGAAAATCAGGGGTATCCTTTTGCTCATATAAATAAATAAATAGCGAGAGGCCACTGTCGGGTCAGCTTTGTTCTCATTCGAAGGCGTCGAGCAAATTGCAGTCCAACAGCAAACTATGTCATCAAATTCAAGTTTCACAGCCAAATATGAGTACAACTAAACAACAATGTCATCATGTTTTAGTTGTCATACAATCACCAAACACAAATCAGCATACATAACAAGTGATGTTCTCACGACAAAATACTAAACAACATGTTCATCAGGTTTGGTTGTCATAGCAAACACAATTTCACATAGTAGATAAAAACGTCTTTTGGCGAGCAAATCGACAAAAGCAATGTAATCATCATCTGCGGCAGCAGCGTCAACATCTTCGCCATGTGTATTAGTCTGAATCGTAATTCCCCACGGTGTCATCTTCTTCTTCGTCCTCAACGTCCTCGAGCGTTGGCTTCTTCTTGATCAACTCTTGTATGTCCACAGCCACGACAGGCAATCTTTTAGCGGCGTCATTGGCGTGATGGTTCTCAAAGATATTAGGAACATCTGTGTTATCTTGTACATCGGGAGCGATGTAAGCATCATCTTGTTGTGCAACTTCATTAAGCGAATTCCTCTGCTCAAACCTTTGCAATACTCTCCGATCATCGCTACGTGCAAATGTGTCTTCCAAGAAAAATATCTATGTTGCTTGATTTGCCAAAATAAAAGGCTCGTTGGTCTAATCGCCGCCTTGACATTGATGGATTTGAAATAATCATCAGCTCTGGGTTTTGCGATCTGGAAAACAGGTTATACCAACGACAACTGTGAGAACCACACACGATGATCCTCGAAGCTGGAGATATCTGCAACTAACAATGTACATTATGTTAGCATACATTTCAGTTGTCTCTTTATCATACGTATCCGTGCTCATGATGGCACTGTTTTGTGTCTTCACGCCTTCGTCTCGTGCAAGGGTGTTGTAGCGCACATCTCCAACAACATAAGATTCATAATGTCTTACCGAGTATCGGGACCCATTGCTAGTGAGTAAAGGGCATCATCAACTGCCTGCCCATCCTCCGCATCTTCTTAACCTATGGTTAGAAAATAGACAAGCTGATCATCTTATGTACTCAATATATTAAAAAAACTGACAATGCACTTCAAAAGCTTACATGGTTCTTGAACCATTTCGTAAATCCTGCCATAACCAGTTTGTCAATGTTTCTTGGATTTTGCGGCGATAACTCCTCTTTGTAGATCTGCACAACATAGTGATCGCGTCAAACATCTAAATATATAAGAATGTGCTACAAGTTTTGTAGATTACGATGTATAAGCTGAAGTACTTCACTTACTTGATATAAGGTAGTATCTCAGGACAGTTATTCAACACATACCAAACCATTTTGTCCAAATCTTTAGGTTTGTTCTCTTGTCGACTCTTCCTGTAACTTCGAGCAGAATAATCGAAAACATTGAGCCGGGATTGTCTTCACCCACCTCTTTGCTAAGCTGATCAATTTGTTTCAATGTATTTTGAGCAGAATGTCAGCGCTTACAGTAGCAATGTAGGCCTGCAATGGAACCCTCGGGTCTAGCTCTGTTCCTAACATAGCCCTTGAAAGTGCCTAGCCACCTTTCAATAGGGTACATCCAGCCATCTTGTCTTGGACCTCTAAGTAGTGCCTCATCGGTAGATGAACAGCCAAATGCACCATCACATCAAAGAAGGCTGGAGGATATATCTTCTCAAGGTCGCATAGGATAGTTGGTATCTTGTCTCTAAGGCGCTCCAAAGCATCTATCTGATATTTCTCTGCGAGTTCCACGAAGAATTGTCCCAACTCTGCAACTTCTTTGTATAAGTCGAGGCGGCCCAATCCTCTAAGGATAACAGGTAAAACCCTTTGAAGTAGGACGTGGCAGTCATGAGTTTTCAACCCTTGTACCTTGTTTCCATCTGCTGACTCTCCTTTCAGGGTTGGAAGCAAATCCATGTGGGAATCTCACACGTGACGGGACCTCGCATAATTCTTTTCTTTTACCTTGTCCAAGGCGTACACAGTGGTGCCATATCCCATGGTTTACCTTCATCTTGCACCTGCAAATCCTTTACGATACCAGTGTGTCAAATCAATCCTAGATTTTAAGGTATCTTCGTCTTGCCTTCAATGTTAAGAGTGTGCCGATAATGTTGTCACATATATTTTTCTCGATGTGCATCACATCAAGATTATGCCGCAGATCCAAATCTTTCCAATACTCCAAGTCCCACAAAGTGGACTGCGGGTAAACAATAATCTCTCTTCTACCGTGCCACGCTTCCTTTTCCGCTACCATTACGGGATGGTTTCCTGGTGTAATATACGACCTTCTCTAATTCCACTTGCAACTCATCGGCGGTGAGCCTCTTTGGCGCATCACGGTTTTCATGCTTTGCATTGAACACATGTCTTCGGTATTTTCTAGGATGCGGCTTGTCCTTGGCAAAAGAAGCGGTGTCAATGTAACAGATCTTGCTAAGTATTGCGTATGACAGGATTCTGTCACAGACGAACACATGCATTGTAACCATGTGTCGTTCATACGACATAGTGCCCAAAGCCGGATAATCATGGATGCACCAAATTACAACAACACGAGAAAGAAATCAGCTGGTGGGCTGCTATATAGGTCTCGGTGAGAACACCTTTCCATAGCTGTTGAAGTTCCTCCACAAGAGGCTCCATGAACAAATCAAAATCCTTTCCGGGACTTTTGGACTGGGATGAGCAAAACCATCATGTAGTTTGATTCTTTAGTGCAGACATTTGGAGGCATGTTGTAAGGATAACAAGCACTTGCCACATGCTATATGTGGCGCTCTGGTGGCCAAATGGGTTAAATCCATCTGAAGCTAAGCCAAGTCTAATGTTTCGGGTCGTGACAAACTCTTTGTGTTTATCATTGAAGCTTTTCCACTCACTACCATGAGATGGATGGCTCATTACATTCGATCTCTGTACTCCTGGTTCCTAGAATGCCACGAGTACATCCTCTCTTGTTTGACATCATGAAACAACCTCTGCAATCTTGGTGTAATTGGAAAATGTCTCGAGACATTATGAGGAACCCTCTTCACAGCATCGCCATCTTTCCATCTTGATGATTTGCATTTGGGCATTCACTTAAGTTGGCATAATCCTTCGAGCAGAACACAATTATTCTTACAAACATGGATCATATCATATCAATTCCAAGCTGCATGAAGGAAATTCTTCATTTTACTGTAGGTGTGTGGCAGCTCAGACGCATCTGGGAAAGATTTGCGGAAAGCAGCCAACATCGCATCGAATGATTTGTTGGTCATCCGCTCAGATGTCTTCACATGAAGAAAGGTGACCATAGCTGAGAATACTGACAACTTATTTCCTGGGGTGACAACAACGTTGCATTGTTCCAACATGCGGGCCCACCGTTTTCTTCTGCAGGTGAAAGTTCACGGAATGCACGAGCATTTTGTAGCATTGTTTCAATGTTGGTCAAACTCACTGGCTCCGCCACCACCACCTCCTCCTCTTCCACACGAGCATCGAGGCGGATCAAGATGGTGATCTGCTGCTTCCATCGTATCAATAACATTGGCGTTCACAGCTTCACCATGATGAACCCACCTAGTATATGTGACCGACATCCCATACAAGTGTAGATGATTTTGCACGATTGGTTTGGGGTCTTGTAACTGAATTCATACAACTGCTACAGGCGAGCACATCTGATTTGGACCACCGTACTCAGCTCGATAAAGTTCATGAAGTTTTCAACCCCTCGACATATGCAGCGGAGAATCTTGACGAAGTTATCAAGTCCTGTCCATCATTGAACATACAAATTAGTTCTTCTACTAGATATTACAGGAAAAACATATATGCTTTTTATGAAGTCGAGAAAAAAATACCTAGGTCGATGTCTAAAGCTATGGCAAGATATTTGGACGAGCAGATCTAAATAACGAAATATATGTAAAGCTAATTCAGCAAACAGATTTGAGTGCTAAATTATGGCAGGCTGTTTCGAGATCAATGAGGCCGAGCACACAGCCATCAAACTATCGAAGGCCATCGCAGCAACAAAGATCGAGTATAAAAGCGGTGTAGAGCTATTTCACCTAACAGATTGGCTACTAGACCATGGCAATCGTCACAATAAATATATGGCGGATATTTTAGCAACTAATCGGCCTTGGCATGCCATCTCAGCTAAGCATATTGAGTGCGAGCAGGGCAAGGAAGCTTCTTAAGCGAGCATATTGACGATAAACTACTTGACAAGCGGTGAGATTAACAGCGTCTATCAGCTAACATTCAGCGCTACACCGACATGAACGGGGCCTCAATCTAGAATGCGCGTACCGTGGGAGAAGCTAACCGCCGTGCGTCTCCACACGAACGTCGCCAGCTATGGCGGCGCTGACCGCCGTGCGCCTCCACAAACGTAGCGGGAGGTGGCGGCGGCTGAGGATGGCGATCTATGAGGCGTCTTGTGGGGCGAGAGGATCGCCGTCGTCCCTCGACGAACATGGCGCCGGCGTATCGGCAGCGGGAGGGCGGCTTTGGCGGGCGAATGGAGTGGAGGGATGGGGGGGGGGGTTTGGGAATATTTGGCCGAAGGGCGGTTGAATCAATTTGGGGAGAATTTTTGTGTGTGGGGGAGGATTTTAGCGGTGGGCGGGGAGTTTGGCGCATGGTCGGTTTCTCCAAGTGCAGTCCCACGTGTCGGTGAAGAGCAAGCGAAGCGCGTTCGTTTATGTGAGCCGTGTGCGGGACCGAGCGTGTGTGGGGTGCAATGCGACCGCGACATGAGTGCTGTGAGTGTACCGCCTTTTTCCTTTTAAACTAGGTGCTTAGCCCCTCAAAAAAATGTTGCCCGCACGATCCATCGATACTACTACTAGTAATCCGGTAATCCCAACTAAAACGCAGCGGCGGGTCTTTTCCATACGATATCTTTGGGAGGTTGGCTTAGTTGGGTTTTTAGATTTGTCTCGGTTCAATAAAAGCGAGTTGGTGATGATGGTGTGCTGTCATCCTGCAATATAGGCCGTCCGATCTATATCTAACGGATAGGAAGGAAACTATGACAATTTACCGCCTCCTCTCCACATTGCAGATAAGGCTTTCCCTCGTTCATCCTTTTCTCCCACAAGATCTTGATCTTCCGTTACAACACGGGCATCTTGCTAATACTCCTACAATATGTATATTATTGTGAAAGTTCATATACACGGCTGAGATTAATGCAAACACGGCAGATTTTCATTACATTTGAACTTTTATAGGACAGAAAAATAAAATAAACCGACCCTAAACCTATTCTCGGGCGGACCGACATCCATGTCTGGGGCGGGGTTCAAGACCCGTGAAGTGAAGGTGCGGTCTCCGGCGAGGAAAAGTAGAACACGGGATCTGACCCGGCAGTTGGCACACCATGCCTGCCGCCTCCATGCCCTACTCATCCTCGGAGAGTCCCGACCTCGGCGGTGCGGGCGTTGGGCGGCGGCAAGTAGGGCAGCGTGGCTAGCGGTGCTCCGTCGTCGGCCGCCAGCGTAGCCACCACTTGTGCGATCGCGTCCGCGTCCGGCTACGCCGCTATTGCGTCGCGAGCGACTTGGCGAGCGGCGACCTCGAACTTCATCCCGAACAAAGCTCTCCCGCAGGCGTTCGCACTTGCGGTCATGGCGCGGCGTGCAGGAGCAGGGCTCCCAGACTTGCACTGCGGCTGCGGCGTGGCTCAAAGGGGCCCAACATGGCCCATCTTCATCAACACAAGCTCAAGACCCTCGCGAGGGCCAAACCTCATGAGGCGGATGACGAGCTTCCTCGGGCATGGCCTCGTCGGGCTGGCTCGCGAGGCCGGAGAGATCAAGCGGGGTACCTCACGAGGTGCCCATGGCGCAAGCCATGACGACCAATGGCGCCCGGCGGGCCCAGCCAGCCAGCAGTGTCCTCCTTTCCTCTTTGGTGCAAAAGGAGCAAGCGCGGCCGAGAGCATCAAGCAAAGGTGTCCATTTGATTACAGCGAGACCAAGACCAATAGCCCAGCGGGAAGGAAGTCATTGTGGAGCCCAAGCGGCGTCACCACGAGCATTTGGCGGCGAGGACCGACTTAAGTCAGGATAAGTGTACCAGATGTTCCCCTTCAAAATGGCCAATTGTTGGCGCCCTTCCCGCTCAATATTTGGGAAGAGGCCCAGGGCCCTTGCCTATAAATAGGACTAGCCACCCACAGGGTAGGGCGATCTGAAATCAGCAGAGAAGGAGAGGGACTGAACTCCTCCTAGCAGTTCATTCCCCCGGCCTAGAACAGACCCTTGCGAGGCTGTTCTTCCTTGTATTGTTCATCACCATCAGCCCAAGAGGCAATCCACCACGCCGCAAACTAGAGTAGGGTATCACACCACAATGGTGGCCCGAACTAGTATAAACCTTGTGCCTCTTGTGATGTTCCTTTCGTAGTTTAGATCCTAGCGAGGGGGCGGAGTGCAGGTAGGTAGAGGGTGAGATCCCGCGCGCACCCCAGTGTTCGAACCTCAAGGGTCTGCCGGAACCCGAAATCCGACATTTGGCGCGCCAGGTAGGGGTGCACCGGAGTTTCCCTTCCGCTAGTGCCAGCGTGGGGGCCAGGGGGCTCCGAGCCCTGGCCCCAGCCATGCAACGGGTGCGGTGGCCGGACAAGTTCAAGCCGGCAGCGCGCGCGCGCGCTGCAGCGGCGATCAATAGCCTTCTGCTGGCGTACGAGGAGGCCGTCCTCAAAGCTGGAGGCGACGACAGGGCCATGGCCAACTAGCTTCCCATGGCCCTCACCGGTGCTCCGTGCGCGTGGCTGCTCCACCTTCCGGCAGCCTCCGTGGCCTCTTGGGAAGAGCTCCGCGGCCTCTTCCTCACCCACCATGCTGCACCGGCGCCCCCGGTCGTCGCGGCCCTCCTGGGCGGCTCGCGGGCGCAGCCCTCAAGTCACCACGTCAAGCCGTTCGTCCGTCGGGTCGACGCCGCCTCCAGCAGCGAGGAGATCCCGGGACGGTCGGCGCCAAGGCGATCGACCTTGCTCGCGGGACCACCCTCCAACTCAGCCTGCTCAGTGCGCTCCCATGTTGTGCACCCCACCATCTGCCAGTGGCGTCACGATACTCTCGCCGGCGGTGCGGGCCTCAGCGTGCTTCTATTGAGGCCTTCAACCTCCTCTGCATACCGGGGCGGCTGCAGCCCGGCCGGCCTTTCTCGGGCGTCGAGGTGGATCATCCAGCTCCTTGGGACAGATCCGGCTCCCGTAACTTTCGGCACCTCGACAACTTCCGCATGGAGCAGGTCGATTCGACGCCGCCCCATCGGCCTCCCCTAGCGCCATCCTCGGCTACCTAGCAGCCCGATTCATGGCGCGACTCACCCGACATACAACCTCATGAAGATGCCGGAGAACAGCGGTGTCCTCACCGTGCCGGGGACACCGGAGATGTCTTGCGAGTGCTCAAGCTCGCCTTCAAATGGCGGCGCGCCAGCGCAGCCGCCCGGCGCGAGGACCCCGAGCCAAGGGGCTGCACCAACCAGAAAAAGCAGTTGTTCACCCAAGACAAGGCAGAGACCAAGCAAATACCCGTCGATGAGGGCGGGTCCGCAACGCCACTTTCACCATAGGCGCCAACCTCGAGCCCGGCGGGAGGAGGCCTGGTCAAGTTCTGGCGCAAACAAGAAGGTATTAGCACAGGAGCCTGATCAGTTGGCGGGGATCCCTAGGCGTGTCGAGCATCACCTCCACGTGTGCCCCAGCGTCGCCCGTAAGCGAGGCGGCGGCGGTCAGTCCACTGAAAAGCAAGCCTTCATCGTCTAGGAGACCCGCAAACTAGAAGCCGCTGGGGTCATTCGCGAGTCGGTATCCGGATTGGTTGGCCAACCACATCGTTGTACCAAAGAAGGGAGGAAGGGCGCGTGTGTGTCGACTTCACCAACCTCAACAAGGCATGCCCGCAAGATCCGTTCCACTCCCTCGCATCGACCGGATGGTCGATTCCACCGTGAGTCACGATCTGTTATGCTTCTTGGATGCCTTCTCCGGGTATCACTAGATCAAGATGGCAGTAGAAGGCGTGGAAAAGCGGCCTTCGACCCGTGTGGGGTGTCTTGCTACGTGCATGCCATTCCAGGCTCACATAGCGTGAGGCGACCTTCCGGTGGTGATGCACATCACCTTGGGTCCGCAGCTCGGGAAGAATGTTGAGGCTTCGTCGATGACATTGTGGTGAAGTCTCGGGAGGCGAACCACGATACAAGACACTGGAGGAAACCTTCGAGCCTCGACCACGGTGAACCTCTGGCTCAACCGGAGAAGTGTGTGTTTGGAGTCCCCTCGGGCAAGCTCTTGGGCTTCCTCGTATCCCACCGGGCATCGAGGCTAACCCAAAAAGGTCAAAGGCGCTCGAGGACATGAGCCGCCAAAGACACTCGAGAAATCTGAAAGCTCATTGGGCGTGGCTGTGCTAGGGTGCTTCATCTCCAAGTTGAGGAGCAGGCGCTGCCTTTCTTCCAGCTAATGAAGAAAAGGGACCCTTTGAATGGATGAAGAGGCCGACAAAGGCGTTCAAGATCTCAAGAGGTACTGACCAGCCCTCCGGTCATGGTGCCCCCACGCTACAGGAACCCCAGGTGCTCTACCTCGCCCTCCCTCCCTACTCCTTGTTGCAGCTACTGGTGGCGGTTAGGGAAGAGCGTCAAACCAAGACCACAATAGCAGCCTAGGCCAAGGCAAAGCGAGGAACAAGGAAGACCCACAGAAACCACTACATGGTGAGAAGGGCCAGCTGCCACAGAGGCGCAGGGGACGGAAGAGTCCCTCCCGGACTACCAGCCTCAGGGGCTACATCACCTCGAGGCGCCACGGTCCCAGAGGCGCCCGGTATCTTGGCGCTCAAACCTCGTTGAGCACCCGGTGTGCCGTCGGCCGCGGTGTTGCGGGATGCAAGGCGCGGTACCCCATGCCTCAGAAACTCCTCCTCGCGCTATTGGTGGCCTCACGCAAGCTGCAACACTATTTTCAGGGTCACCCCATCAAGGTCATCTCAGTGTACCCCTTGGAAAGGGTGCTCAGGAGCCCTAACTCAGCCGGAAGGGTCGCTGAGTGGAACATTGAGCTGCAAGTGTTTCAGCTTGAATTCAACCGTCGAGTCATCAAGGGGGCGCATTGGCGGATTCGTGGCAGAATGGGCGGAGGCACCGGGCCTCAAGGCCGGCGAGATCGATCCCTCTCTCCGAAAGCGCCCGAAAAGCTAGGTCATGTACTTTGATGGGGCGTTCTCCGGGCATGGTCTTTGGGGCTGGGCGGTGCTCATATCTCCCTTCGGGACAAGCTCTACTACGTTGTGCAGCTCTGTTTCCAGCAAGGTGAAAAGGTCTCCAACAACATAGCGGAGTATGAAGGTCTAATAAGCGGGCTTGAAGGCCGCAAGCTGCCCTAGGGGTGAAGCGCCTTACCATCAAGGCGATTCGCAGCTCCTCTTCAATTTCTCCAACAAGGTGTCTGAGCCAAAAGATGAGCACATGGAAGCCTACCTTGCGGAGGTCCGCGGGATGGAGAAACAGTTACAGGGGTTGGAGTTGCAGCATGTGCCTTGGCACCAATCGAGGCCGGCGACATGTGAAGCAGCGTCCAGGCGGCTACCTCGGGGCTGGCGTGTTCGAGGCGGCTTTTCAAGCCCTCGGCCATCTTGTCACTATCAAACAGGCGCAACCTCGGGAGGAGCTCCCCACCACCTGCCTCAGAGCCCAGTGCGTGGCCCGGCCTCGGGGCGCTTTGCTCCCGGCGATGGAGCCTCGGGAGGGTGTTGGATCACGAGCTCGGGCTACTTAGCAAAGGGACCTGCCGGAGAAGGAGGAGGAAGCGGGCGTGTGGCGCGATAAGCCACGGCGTCTTGCATCGAGGATGGAGAGCTCTATCGAGCGCGACGAATGATGTGGCACTATCTTTGCATCTCCGAGGAGCAAGGGAAAGAAGCTGTTGGCGGATATATACATGGTGGTAGGCGGGCATCACTCGTCATCCACGAACCCTCGTGGGAAAGGCATTCGGGCGGTTTCTATTGGCCTCTGCTCTCAGCGGCGCCATAGAACTAGTGAAGGCTTGCGAAGCCTGCCAATTCCATGCCAAGCAGATCCATCGGCCGGTAGGAGGCTGCAAACTATACCCCTCTCGTGGCCATTCGCGATGCAGGGGTTGGATATCCTGGGCCCGTTTCCTCGGGCGCCCGGCTATCGCTACCTCGTTGCCGTGGACAAGTTCACCAAGTGGGCTGAAGTAAAGCCGTCCGCACCATCCCGCGGGTTCTGCGGTCAAGTTAAATCAAGGGCATCGTGAGCGGTTGAGTGCGAACCGCATCATCACCGACAGCGGTTCGCGAGTTCACCAATAACCTCTTCAAAACATCTTGTGCTAACACAGGGAGCAGAGATATGCTACGCTTGGTGGCGCACCCGAAGCAATGGCCAGCCGGCGGGCCAGCGGGAGGTCTGAGGGCCTCAAAACCAGAACATTCAAGAAGAAGCGGAGGCCTACGGTAGAGGTTGGTGCGGCGAGCTTGATCAGTGCTATGGTCCATCCGCACGACCACAACCAAGCCAACCGGAGACCCCACGTTCTTCTGGTCTATGGAGCAGGCGGTCCTTCCTCACGAGTCGGGGCGTCGTTCCGCACAGTCACGGCATTCAGCGAGGCGGCGGGGCGCCATGCGAGGATAGATCTCGTCTTTGGGGAGGCGTCGTCGAGAAGCTGCGTTGCGAGCGGCAAGGTACCAACAAGCACTACGACTATACCACTGCCGCAACATCCGCCCCAGAACTCTTGAGGTAGGGGACCTCGTGCTCAGGCGGGTTCTCTCCAGGGAGGGGCTGCATAAGCTTTCTCCCATGTGGGAGGTCCCGTTCAAGGTTGCTCATGTTTCCAGGCCCGGCTCCGCGCGCTTGGAGACTCAAGAGGGGGTGCCAGTCCAGAACGCGTGGAACATCCAGCTCCTCCGGAGGTTTACCCCTGAAAAGGCCCGAGCACATGAAGAAGGCGAATGCTGTGAAGCTATCTTTTGGGAAAAGGCCCGAGCACATGAAGAAGGCGAATGCACGTGAAGCTATCTTTTGGGAAAAGGCCCGAGCACATGAAGAAGCGAATGCAGTGAAGCTATCCTTTAGGAAAAGGCCCGAGCACATGAAGAAGGCGAATGCAGTGAAGCTACCTTTTGGGAAAAGGCCCGAGGCACATGAAGAAGGCGAATGCACGTGAAGCTATCTTTTGGAAAAGGCCCGAGCACATGAAGAGGGCCAATGCCCGTGAAGCTTGCTTCCCCAAGAAAGGCCGGAGCACATGAAGAAGGCCAATGCTGTGAAGCTCGCCGCCCGTGACACTCTCACGTAATAATGAGTTGGGGCTGTACATGCCCCGGGGTCTCAGGAGCACCGGCCTCAGGCCCTGGGGCTCCCTCCCATGCCCAGTGGCAGCACTTAGCTCCGCGCTGGTGAGAAGACGTCCAAGACTAGATTAGGTGCCGGACGCGGATTTTTCATTTGCTTTCTGCAGTTGGCTTGTTCATTCTCATTTGAAGTTTTATCGAAGCTGTTGTCGTTTTAATTTGTGGCTCTTCGACCTTTCGCCCTCCTACCTCGATTTCTCTCGCGCAAGGTCTCACGATGGGGGCAGCTGGCGCCCCATAAGTGTTTCTGCCCTTATTGTTGAGGTTTCCCTACCGGGTCCACTCAGGAGCACCCCTCCGGTCAGCGCCCCACGGGCACCGCGACACGAACACAGGACCTGGGTCGGTCGCCTCCACAGTTGAGGCCGGGAGCTACCTCTCCAGACTAACCTTCGCAGGACATGAACCGTTCGACGAGGCCTCGACCTCGGAAGCGAGGGCCCTCTGAGCGCCCCGAGCTAAGTAATTTCTGGCATAGCGTGTAAAACAAAGGCATAACACGAGATAGCAGAAATAGTCACGATAATTAATAGCAATAGTCCAAGCACGCCATGCGAGCCCTACACTCTTGTCTCTTTGCAGGAAAAGGAAAAAGAACAAAAAAGCAGTAGCGGCTCTTCTAACACCAACTTCATGGGGAGACTCGAACTGCCTCCGGAGCTCGGCGGAATCCTCTCGTGCTTCACGGGCGAGGCGGTGGGCGGACTCGCTACCTCCCTCCAGGCGGCCTTGGTGTGAGGCTGGTCGCGACCACCATTGGAGGAGCCGCTGCCGAAGAAGAGCCGTCAAAGCTCGGCGATCCACAGGCGTCGCCGACCATCTTGTGTGTGTCGTCTTCATCGTCATTTGGAGCTGGACCCATGGCCACGGTCGTCGTTCTCGAGGCAGCACCCAGCCGGCGACCATCTTCCCGAACACCCTCACGTGGAGGGTGGCATCGCCATCGAACTTGAAGTGCAGGGTGCATCACCGGCTCGGGCAGCGCGGGCAAGCGATTGCCGGCCAGCGGGCGAGCCAGAACCCAGCGGCGAGACCTCAATGAAGCCAGGAGGCTGGCTGCAGCAACCATCCGCCTGAAGCCAGAGGCCGCCCGGGGCACCAGCCGGAAGCTCACCTAGGAGGAAGTGAGGAAGCTGGAGCCGGGTCCCGATCGGCTCCGCTGACCACACAACGAACTCCAGCAGCACCTCCGCCGAGCGGGGCTTGCGACCTAGGGGTCAGCGTGGCGCGCGCACCCCCCCAGCGGCCTGCCGCCCGCCACCGCGGGAGATCACCTCCTCGACCACGAGGAGCCACCATGGGAGCCATAGGGTGTTTGTGAGGCGGCCTCGACCGCGCTTGGGCGGGGAGAGTCGAGCTCCACTGGCGAGCCTTCCCTTCTCATGACGAGAGAACCTCTTGGTGGAGCCATGGAGAAGAAGAAGAGGCAAGAGGAGATGGACTAGAAGGCGGGCACCGTCCGTGCTTATAGCCGGGAAGACCAACCACCGACCTCCATGATCGCGGTAATCATGACCCGCTTTGCATGCATGGACTTGTCAATTCGTGCGATCGCCAAGGCATCGTGGGGGTAGGGCCGCCCGTCCAATCAACCGCCACCTTGGCGCCCAAGGCCGCAGGCTGTGAGGGCCAGCGGCGCCCGCACTGCCCGCCGCCTCTCTGCTCGGCCAAGTCCAAGCGCGCCTTGGGCCGGGGCTACTATCGGCGTTACAGGAATGGGGTCCCCGGACTTGCACTGCTGCGGCGTGGCTCAAGGGGCCCATCATGGCCCATATTCATCAACACAAGCTCAAGACCCTCGCGAGGCCAAGCCTCATGAGGCGGACGACAGGAAGCTTCCTCGAGCCACGGCCTCATCGAGGCTGGCTCGCGAGGCGGAGAGATCAAGGCGGGGTACCTCACGAGGTGCCCATGGCGCAAGCCATGGCGACCAAGGGCGCCGGGCGGGCGCCAGCCCGCGCAGTGTCCTTCTTTCCTCTTTGGTGCAAAGGGAGCAAGCGCATGCGAGAGCATCAAGCAAAGGCATCCATTTCGGTGCAACAAGACCAAGACCAGCCCAACGGCAGGAAGGAAGTCATTGTGGAGCCCGAGCCGGCGTCACCACTAGGGCTTTTGACAAGCGAGGACCAACTTTAGTCAGGATAAGTGTACCAGATGTTCCCCTTCAAAATGGCCAATTGTTGGCGCCCTTCCCGCTCAATATTTGGGAAGAGGCCCAGGGCCCTTGCCTATAAATAGGACTAGCCACCCACATGGTAGAGGCATCTGAAATCAGCAGAGAGAGAGAGACTTGAACTCCTCCTAGCAGTTCATCGCCCCAGCCAAGAACAGACCCTCGCGAGGCTGTTCTTCCTTGTATTGTTCATCACCATCGGCCCAAGAGGCAATCCACCACACCACAAACTAGAGTAGGGTATTACACCATAACGGTGGCCCGAACAGTATAAACCTTGTGTCTCTTGTGTTGTTCCTTTCATAGTTTAGATCCAAGCGAGGCGACGGGGTGCAGGTAGGTAGAGGGCGAGATCTCCGCATGCACCCCAGTGTTCGAACCTCAAGGGTCTGCCGGAACCCGAAATCCGACAGTCGTGGCAACATTGGAGATGCCCTTTGCTCAAATGTGATCCCCGCATGTCATTGAAAAAGCAAGACGACCCTGCATGGTCTCAGGTCCAGAGGATGCGGTTGGCCGCGCTACACCACTCCGCGGACGCGTCGCGGTGCCCCGTGCATCCTCGACGAGCCGGGTGTTGGGGTGTGTTTGGATTGTGGCCAAAGTACACCTTACCAAAATTTTGGTCATGACCCAAAGATTGGTCTTTGTTTGGATGGTTGCCATTTCTTTGGCATGCCAATGAACTCTAGCCAACTCTAGTTCATTTTTCTTGCCAATGTCGGCCAAATCATGGGCGACCAATACCTCAACAAAATTTTTGGCTACCCAATGCTTTGATGGGGCAACCTTGGGCACAAACCAAACATACCGTTGGTCGTGCCACAACACTAACGCCACCCTCGGCACACTGAAACCGACCGTGTCTATCGACGATATGAGTGTGTCGCTCACCGCGGTCGCCGTGTCCAGAGGCGGTGCTGGAGCTGCCGCCTGTTGTTGGCCCCAACGACCCACATGAATGGTTGTCGGTGGTGAGGAGGTCGTGGGCCAGCTCCTCCATTGGACTAGTCTGCACTATGTCGGTTTCCCTGTTTTCCCGGCCATATTCGAGCGTCAGTGCTCCGCGTTGCGCATTAGGCCTTTCACTATGTAGGCCAAGCGAGATAACTTATTGTTTATTTGAGTCGTTCAAGTGTAATATTGTGGCGTTTGCTTATTTCTCATTCCTCTCCAACCCTCTTCTCCATCGATCATGTCGCCCTCCAGTCGAGTCCATCCTCCCGCATGCCTCATTTGAACATTCCGCCGAGTATCATTCGCATGTACCCAGCCTAGTCCTCTTTTAATAGATCTCCGGACCCCGAGATGAAATCGAGAGGGAACGACTGGGGGCACGTGATACCTAAGGCGGATTCAAAATTTTGAATCGGTGATCATAGCATCCGCAAATCATATGTAAAGGGTATTCAATGTTCGTTTCGTTTTTGAACGTACAATATACTCCCTCCTATCCTTTCTATTTTACATACTATGATAGGAGTATAAGTTTTATGTGTAGTCAAAGTATCTCTACTATGATAAAAAAGGTATCAACATTCAACAACGCCCAATCAATATTGTTAGATTAAATGCGTACTCCTAGATTTGTACTCGAGATGGTTTCCAATTTGACTATTGACAAGATTAATAGTACTCCTTTCACATAGGTGAGTAAGTCATCTTAGGCTGTGCACCGTGACCAAGGAGGAGGGAAAACGAGAGACATTAATGTTTATTTGCTAATTAATAGTATTGCATGCAATGAACTAACCATTGCATGTCATGTTTGATAGTCTCAGGTCATTAAAGCATGCACACCCTCATCTCTTATTGGTTCATATGTCAAGAAACAAGAAACGAGGTAGAAGTTAATGCACCGCGCCTCGTGTTTTGGGATTATTTGGTTTTCGTAAGATGACTTACACACCTAGATGGAGGGAGTACATGAGATGTATAATGTGAAAATTATATCATTGGAAACTCCTTTCACATCGATATTGACCATATGCTTTGTGTAAGTTGCATGTCATATATTATTACTCTAACATTTGGTCAAAGTTAGCCTCGAAAAAACGATTAGACCCTCAGATGCTTTGTGTAAGTTGCATGTCATATATTATTACTCTAACATTTGTGTAAGTTGCATGTCATATATTATTACTCTAACATTTGATCAAAGTAGTATAGTGGAAGTGGATCCTCGGCGTAGGTATCCTCGCTTACCCTCCTTTCGGTCACTTCTCGGCGGACCCCATGCTTGCTAGGCCCCGCATGTCGGTTACTCAATGGGTTCGGCCACGTCGAGGATCCTCATCCGTAGTATACTCCTCTGTTTTATTTACTCCGCATAAAACGGAGGGAGTGGTGGTATAATAAATGACGCGGGCGGGGGGGGGGGGGGGGCAATGCTACACTTACGTAAATAATGTTACGTGTTTTACGTATAGTGCAACGTGGATAATTAGTATTGGAGAAGGGGGAGGAAGGGGCCCCACCCACCTGGGACGTCGGTTTGCTCTCAACTGCGGTCCCACAAGCGAGCGAAAACGCAAGACGAAGCGCGTTCCATTCATGAGCGACGTGGAGGGTCCAGCGTGCCGGGCTGCAATGCGAACGCGACAAGAGCGATGTACAGTCAAAACTGATTGACCGGACGTCACCGGAACCACTATTCACACCAGAACCTTCGCTGCTCGGCCTACGCCAGCCACTGCCCTAAAACCACACCAAATATCCAGCCCATTCCCCCACCTTTCGATCCCCTAGCCCGCATCAAGCGTCCCCTAGTTCGCCGGAAAGCCATGGTGCGCCGCAAGATCACTTACTACAAGATGTCGACGCCGAGCGCCGCGCGAAATCGCGGCGGCGGTCGGCGCCACGCACCTCCGTTCCCAAGCTCGCTTTGCGGCGGGCCAATCCCGAGTTCTCCGGAGCCAAGCTACGAGGAGGAGGAAGCCGATCAATGTTCATCGCGGAGGTCGCGGCGCGAAGGCCCCGATGGGTATGAGGCGATGGGCGCCGACTTCGTGTCGGCGTCCGAGTCCCCCATGGTGCAAAGCGGACCAGCGGTTCAACATGGCGATACTAAAGGAGGACCGGAGGCGAGGCTCAACTCGACGTGGAGCGCGCGCATGCCGCTGCCATCGAGGCTCTCCTGCAGGCGGAACCGGATGTCGTGGATGTGAACCAGGCGGCGGAGGCTCAACTTGAGGCGGAGCGGACGGATGCCACTGCCATCGAGGCCCTCCTGCAGGCGGAACCAGACGTCCTGGACATGAACCGGGCGGCAGAGGCTCGATTCGACGTAGAGCGCGCGGATGCCGCTCTCATCGACGCCCTCCTGCAGGCGGAACCGGAAGTCCTGGACTTGAACCGGGCGGCGGAGGCTCGACTCAACGCTGAGCGCGGATGCCGCTGCCATCGAGGCCCTCCTGTAGGCGGAACCGGACGTCCTCGAATTGAACCGGGCTGTGCTCTCGTCCGTGCAGAGCGCCCGCACGCTCCGCTTGAACGAGTAGCTGGAGGCCGAGGACAACCACGGTGTGGAGACACACGTCGGCAGCGACGGCTGGTTCGCGCCGGCAGCCAAAGACGACGAGGCCATCTCTTTCCGCGAGCAGTGATAGTTTTTCATTATGTTGTTGTTTTATGGATCGTTTGCTGTGTAAAAACATACTATTTGTTATGCAAGTCGCCTGACTTGGGTCAGTCTACCATTTAAGGCGGTTGGATGAATATCCTACGTCTCCTAACCCTTCTTTCCTTCTTCCTCACCACTTCTTCCCAACAGACCACCGCACGGGCCGTACGGATACTCCCCAACATGCGGTTGGATAAACATACTCTATGAAGAAAAATTATGTGTCAGCGATAGGATGGCTGAGTTTGGTTTGTTCACATGCGACAACACGTGTTAGTGAGGGTGCGTTCCCTTGGTTGGGTTTGCGGCGTGCAGGAGCGACCGTGTGAGGGTGCAGTGCGACCGCGACAGCCGTGCACAAGTGTACCTCCTTCTCATTTTGAAAACTTTAGGCAAGCTTGGCAAAAATGTTTGGCGAAGTTTGGCAATGCAAGGCCTAGACCCAAACAGGATAAGTACGTACGTACTAGGAGTACTAGTGTTAAAAAAGAAAGGCGGGGTTTTCCTTCACGGGATTTTATCGATACAAATCCTCGTTTCACGTGTCAATTAATGTGTATTTTTTTCTCGAAAGACCAAAGAGCTAACCATCTCACTCTTCATCGCTTGATTAATGCAGCGCCATGCAAACGAACCTTCTCACTTCAGCATGCATGCAGGGGATATTAATGTCCTTGGTTGCTAACCCCATCAATTTTGCCCCGATTAGTGTTAGTGGCCCTTTGCAAATTGTAATTTTGATATACTGGCCTTGTGTACAAAAAAATGGAGGTACTATATTTGAATTCCTTGCCCATTGCGGTGACGTCGACTTTTTTTTGTGGTTTGGCGAAGTGCGTTCGACGGAGAACGCCATTGAGGGAGACCACGGTAAGTCGTTCGCAAGTGCTGCCTGCAAGCCGAGACAACCGCCTTATTTGCATCCAGGAAGTCCTTTACTAGTACTACTACTAGGAGTACTAGTGCGGTGAGATGGCTTCTCGAAGAAGACGATGGAGAAGCGGAGTCGTGAAGAGTGAAATGATAGTTGCTTCGTCCGTGCTTTGTGATTTGACGCCTCACTGCTTTGTGATTTGTGATAGAAGGGACAGGGGAGTAGACTCTGTGCTCTATACGTCCAAGCATGGGAGAAAGAGGAGAGACGTTGCATTTTCTATTCCTTCAATCAATCAATCGTGAGCTTGTTCCATCTTTTGGCTTTGGCAACACCGTCCACAATGGTTCCCATGATGCCAAAAGCTATTTTCACATTTGGCTACACATTGTGGATGCCCTTAACCGCATAACTTGGTTTTGCTCCTGTGTGCTATCTATACAAATCTCAATTATATTGATCTAAAAATTATAGAATCAAAGATTAGTAAAAGGAGGTGATTTTGCCGCGGATGGCGGGGAGGTTTCTTATTTTCGAGGAGGGCGTTGTCCTGGCGGTTTGCTAACATGCGGTCCCACGTGTCGTTGCTTTACCAAGCTGATCCGTGTCCCACATGAGGCGTAACAACGGCGAAGCAACACGTGGTTAAGTTGAAGAAGATGAGGGAGAAGCGGATTCAGCAACGAGTGAAATGATGGTTGCTTCGTCCCTCCAACTTTTTTTTAGCATTATTACTTCGTCCCTCAACTTAATGCGGGAAAGGTGCAGCTTTGTGATTTGACGCCTCATTGCTCATTACTACGCCGGCGCCATGACTGGGTGCTTCACCCCGCTGCTCGCATCAGATTCGGTATGGCACGTGGACCCGGTAGCTTGATGTCCCACATGTCGTGAACGGGACTAGAAGATTTATGAAAGCGAAGCGCCCACTCTTCGACGGAGGAGTAGACGACACGACGGCCCGAGTGAACTGTCACTTGTATCAGATAGTACTATAGTTTTGCTGTTTCGCATGATCCATCAATACAAACCCGATTAAGCAGGAAAGGGCGGATTTTTCCCTGCGTAGATGATAATCGCCATACATTTCAAAGGCAATTTTAATGTATGCAAACTGAATAATTATAAGTAACAATATGATATCTAGTAAAACTAAAAACACATATGATTTATTGTGTTAGAGTGTAGTAGTAGTGCTGTATCGCATAGTTGTTAGATGTAACATGCGAGAATGTGTACAGATGTAGTTTTGGAGGGCCTATAGAGAGAAAAGCGTAATACGGTCACCGAACTTCAGAATAAGCTGATTACGGTCACTATTTACGTTTTGCGGTGATTATCCGATCACTTGCTCACAGTTCAGCATCGGATTGCACTCTGTTGACCGGCCAAATAGTCTGCATGGCGCCATGTTGACTAGTTAAATTGACCACGTTCCTTGTGGGTCCCACCTGTCAGTTCGCATAGGGAAAAGGTCAGGTAAACACAAATTTACGCAGGCGCGACAAGGCTCCAACCCGTGCGCGGGAATCACCTGGTTGTGTATGTGTCTGTCAGGGCCTGATGTGTGCACATGCACGTGTAGGTTGAGCACTTGAGCGTGAGAGTGTGTGTTGGTCGTGTGGTGTACTGGTGTGTGCATGCATGCGTGCGTGTGTGCGTGTGAGTGTTGTGTGCGTGCGTGGCTGCGTGTGTACGTGTGAGTGTTGCGTGCGTACGTGGATGCATGTGTTTGTGTGAGTGTTGCGTGGATGGAGTTCGTGTGCATGCGTGCGTGTGTGTATAATCACCACACCAGCTCCTGTGTGTTAGGCTGGTCATAGTGGGGAGTAACTTAGACTAGTAACATGCATATGTTACTAGTCTATGTTACTACCTTCATAGTGGATAGTAATATATGGATGGTAACATGTAAGCTTTCATTAATTGAGATATAGACTCATTTTACCTCGGGGTGTGTTATGTTACAGTAACACATTATGTTACCACAAGCATCTCTTTCCTCATTAACTCCATACAACATAAGCAATATTTTCTTGGGATGTGCTATGTTACTACCTAAGTTACTCCCACTATGGCTAGCCTTAAAACAGACGGCTCAACATACCAATACAAGGCCACCTTGTCCGCTGTGCCCGCGGTCATGACTTCGAACCACCGTCAAAATATTTTTTGTCGTTTGTTTTCATTCTTACAAGCAAGATGCCCGTGCGTTGCACGTAACATCAAGATGCATTTAAATGACTTGTTTATCTTGTGAGAGAAAAGGATGAACGAGGGAAGGCCTTATTTGCAAATGCGGAGAGGTGTGTGGGTACCTTTTTGCAAAATTGCCATAGTTTCTTTCCTACCCGTCAGATATAAATCGGACGGCCTATATTGCAGGATGGCAGGCACACAATCATCACCAACTCTGTTTTTTATAATAGTGTATTTTATGTATTTTATAATAGTGTAGATGTAGAGTAGATACAAGTCGACATGTGGGCACGATGTTAGTGAGATAATGCGATGCAACACTAGAGGTGCCACGTGGAGCATTTAACTGGTCAACTAGTCATGTCATGAGCAAATACAAAGTTGTACGGTGAGCCCGTGACTGTATAATAACCACTAAACGTAAACGGTGACCGTAATGAGTGGTTTATGAAGTCCAATGTATGTATCGTGCTTTCTTTTAGAGGACTTGGAGATAGTTTTGTGTGCATATGTGAAAGGGGCGTACAGGGGAGGGGGTATGCGATGGAGAGAGAGATGCTCTTCGTTTCTCTTTATTATGACTAACTTTGTATATAGTATAAAAATATACAAATTCACAGTGCAGAATAAATATCATTGTGGGCACCATGCAATGCAAATTAGCGTTAAGACTCTCCATATAACTTTGTAATGTTGTATATATGTAGAAACTCTAAAATAATTTTTGGCCACACTTTATTCAAAAGGAATGTTGTATGCTAAATAAACGTGAAGAGAGGGCTTTTAGATCAATGGGGTACGTGATGTAACATGTGTGAATGTGTAGTTGATGCATTTGGCGGGGCCTAGAGAGGTATGTGTGTGTATTACGATTCGAGAGAGGCATGGATAGAGGGGCCAACGGGGGAGGGGAGGGTGGGAGAGATAGCACGAGAAATGAGAGTGGTCTAGAGAGAGAGAGAGACGAATATGACGTCACAACAAGAGATTCCATTCCCTTGAGTGTGTATATGCAAGGGGGGAGGGAATAGAGGCACCGGGAGAAATTTTGTGTGTGGTGTTTGTGTTGGTATGTGTGGGTGTGAGAAGATAATGAGACGTGGGGGCAGAGGGTGTGTCACCGCGTGAGGTCCGGTGGGTCGAGGTGAGGCCCTTCATTCGGTTCCGTTTTGCGCCACATTGGTCGGCCCATGACACATTTAGGAAGACCCATGGATGACTAGTCGACAAGACAAAGATAGCAGAATTGTGAAGGACTCTGTGTCCATCGACAAAGCCGGCTAGGATTTGTAACCCTAGGTTCTTGGACTAAGGTAACCCTTTATCTCCGATATTACTATTCATCCAACCTAACTTTAAGGGGCATCCTACAAAATGCTCGCTAGAATCATACTCGCCGATTAGGAAGAGAGGTGTGAGATAATGCGTGAGAGACAGCGTAAAGATAATGTGCGTACATGAGACACGAGGCAGGTCCATGTATATAGAAAGGGTCGATGAGGATTGTGCGTGTGTATGTTTGCGAGAGGAAGAGTGCTTGTGATAAAGGTTAGTGAAAACAGTTGTAAATGGTTACGAGAGGGAGGGAGGGTTATATCTAGAGCATGTGTGTGAGAAAGACACCTCGGGAGAGAGTGTGTGAGCATGTGTGAGAGACCACCGATGGAGAGTGAAACTACACGTAAAAGACTGCTCTACACATTGATTAAAGATATAAATTGTATCCAAATATTAGGATGGGATCATGATATTTGCAATTCGCGTAAGGAGCGGTCATTGATCCATCAGACATCTAGATTCTATCAATTTGAGCATGTCTATGTTATTATTCGACACAATTGATCCACATAGTTAGTATTTTGAACTCCGGACAATGCATCGCTTTAGCAATCGAATATAAACGTGAGTATAGTTCATGTTGTGTGTGTAAAGCACATTATACATAATGAAAGTTACACAATGGACATTTATAAATAGCTACCTATGAACTAGCATACATTTGAATTCAACCTAAGGTGGTTTAAAAATCGAATTCAACATGAAGTCCATTCAATTATTTGAATTTGATATCATGGCATTTGTAAACCATACCTAAATTATGGGGTACCAATCTTTGCTCTGATTTTGTACATAATAGCATATGTAGTCGTGTACAAAATAGATTCAAATTTAGCTCCTCCATTCCAAAATAATCGTAGTTATAGGATTTTCAAGTGTCAAAATTTCAAAAGGAAGCGGATAATTTAATGAGGTTTTCAAACATACAAGGTCAAATATAACGTTGTCTATTTAGGTCAATCCTCATAGTTCAAGAGTACTCTAAACGTGAATGCTTGTGTTTCAAAATTTCGAACGGCGCCAAAAGAGCCTCTACTACCAAACCGCGTGAGACCAATGTTTGGTAGTACAAGGAAATTACTTTTCTAATAACCCGACCTGTGAAACCTACCGCCCGACGTCCAAAGGTCTAAACCTGGGTAGGTTTGTAGCTTCATCTAGACGCCACGCAACGCGCCTCCAAAAACATTCATACACAATGGCCGCCTAAGCACACATGCTGCGGCAAATCGCCCCGCCCACTATTTGGGACACCTGGGATTACCATCCTACCCCGACCCAGAGGTCCGAAATTTAAGAGGGGGCAAAGTTTGTACTTTCCCAAATTTCAAACAAGCGCGTCCCATCTTCTGCTCAAAAAGCCATAAACAAGCGCGCCCAGATCAAACATGGTTCCCCCACCCGTCCGATTCCCCATTCGTACTCGTGGGCGCCAAAACTACCTCTCCACCAGCCGCGAAACCCGGCGTCCTCCGTCCGCCACCCCATCCCACCCATCAACCGCCGCCTCCTCCATCACGCCGAGCGATACCCGACGTCGTGCGCCCACCGCAACCTCAATCGCAACTCCTCCACGGCTAGTAGTTGAAGCCGAGGCCGAGCCGTCCATACCCGAGCCAGTTGAACCATGCCGTCCTGCGCCTCACCGCGTCCATACCGGAGTTGTTCCTGCTACGCCGTCCTTCGCCGCCTCGGATCTGCTTCCCCTCCGCCGACATACGGCCACGGCAACACAGTCAACAATTTGGCCATGGGTTCGCCCAAGCCTGCACCTCCGTAACATCGGTTTCCCGTAAAAGAAGAAGATCGCGCGACATGTGGAGGTGACCACACCAAAGAACCAAGAAGGTACTCCTCTTCCCTTATTCGTGCAAATCTTACGCCTCTGCTTGCATGGTATTCATCCCACGAAGACACTAGTTGACCGCTTCTTCTTGATACTAGATGTTCCTAGTAACTCGCGATGCACAAGGTTTCTCCTCATATACTATTTCACCTTAGCTAGAGGTCCGCCGCCTCTGAATTTCAATTTCGCCGCTTGATTCCCAATTAACGAAAGCATTCCCGTTGTAACAGCGCTAGTATGACTATTACGCCGGGAAGCAGCGCTTGGTGTTTATCTTAGGGCGTCATGCGGCCTAGAGCTACTGGCGCCTGATCTGGAGGTCGGCCGGGATTAAAGGGATGGCTTGGGGGCGCTGCCAAGCACGACGGTGGTGTGAGGTCGATGGGAGGGCGGAGCGGCGGAGGCACGGGTCTGGGCCGGTGGTCGCCAAGGCGGTTCGAGAAAGATCGCCAACAAAGGATCAAGGGAGGTAGATTTAAGGCCATCTGCCTGCTCCTTATAGATCGGACGGTTCATTAAAAAATCGATCGACCTATTTATTTTCAATGATCGTTATCTTAGATATGACCACATGTGGTGGTGTGCTTTGAGGAGTACCTGATTTCATGTGCTCATATATTACAAAATCATACGGAGTAGAATCTAATTTTGTTTGCCATGCAATGTTGTAGAGCTATCATATGTCTCCTGTCATTTATTTTCAGCCACCTGCTATCTCTGCTACTTTTACAAAGGCACTAGTTCTGCACACACTTCACCCTTACTCTCACTATTGTGTTTTTATGCAAGGGTATTTCAGACTCTGCTGCCATGAGAGAAGCCAAAAGAAAAGAGAGAAGTCACCCAGCTTCAGATGCTGGTAGGAAAGACACGCTATAACGCTTATAAAGGGTGCAAGGTCGTGAGATGGAGACGGTAAACGAGCTCGAGTTGATGACCTCGCCGCAATGAACCACCATCCTGTGTGCTTGCTTTAACTTCATGTGTCATATGTGGTTGCATGTTCCATATGGTGTCTAGCTTGTATTCAAAAGGTCAAGTCGGTCTTTATTAAGATAAGGAAGATATTTTTACATGAACCACCATCCCGTGAGCACCGTAAGACAAATAGCTAGTCGTGGCACTAGGCGAGCCAAAGACAAGCCCAAAGAAAGACAGGCATCACCGAAGCCAACTAAAAGCCGCGATGGTGGCGAAGCAGCCCGCCTCCCACCAGGCTCTCGTGTCCTAGATGATCATGTTCACCACTCCAGCCGGATGTCTAGCTTGTATTGCTTCCAATTTGGTTAAATAGCATCTGCTTAGCTTACACATTATACCTTTGAATATGACATGCCTTTTGGTTTTGGTACATACTAGTACATCTGTGTATTAACCATGTTCTTACATCAAACTAATGTTCTTGTGTATCCCTCATCAATCACTTATGACGAGGCAGGCAGGCAAGGGGACTACTCCTCATTTAAAGAATGCAGGTCAGCCTCCCGACATGATTCTCAAGAAACAAAAATGCTAGATGAA
This sequence comes from Aegilops longissima, assembly GCA_021605205.1. Classification (NCBI taxonomy): domain Eukaryota; kingdom Viridiplantae; phylum Streptophyta; class Magnoliopsida; order Poales; family Poaceae; genus Aegilops; species Aegilops longissima. The sequence continues at coordinate 392,871,217 of CM038679.1, forward strand.
GATAGTGAACGTAGCTCTGTAGTTGATTACAGCATTTCCCCTACACTAGCATCGCAGGTGCTTGCTCTAACTTGGCAGCGTGATATGTGGTTGCATGTTGCATACGGTGTCTAGATTGTAATTCTTCCAATCAGGTTAAACTGCATGTGCTAGTCTGCTTAGCTTATACTCCTGTAAATGTGACATTATACCTATTAATGTGACATGCCTTCCTGTATTTAGTACATAGTACATCTGTCTATTAAGCATGTCCTTACATAAAACTATGGTTTTTTTGTATCCCGCATCAACCAATATGACGAGACACCTTTAGTATATGCAGTGCGATATTAATTGCATATTTCATATGATTTATAGCATGCGCTGCTTCTAATTTGTTGAAATTCCATTTATGATGGGACGCTTTTAACTTGGCAGAGTCATATTGGTTGCATCTTTCATGTGGTATCTAGCTTGCATTGCTTCTTATTTGCTGGAATGGTTTCTGCTTAGTTTACACAAACAGTTGTGAACATGCCATGCCGTCCTGTTTTTCTTACATATTCCATCCTGGTATCATGTGTTTGCCTTACATCAAAGTAGTGATTGTCAGTATCATGCATGAATGAGTTCTAAAGAGAGAATTTTATTGCTTTTTCTTGTCGGTTTTACTTGACAATTCAAAATCAATAAAGCGGAAGGAAGTTAGCAAGGCAGCGGATAAAGGTGCTCCTTCCAAACGGAGGGCCTCTACAGCTTTCTACTCCTCCACACCCCAAGATGATTTCCAAGACAACACATGCATAGACACTCAACAAAGCTGTGTTTATGATGAGCACGTCTCCCTAGTGCAGCATCACCGGTGCTCCTCTAACTTGGCAATATTATATGTGTTTGCTTGTTATGTGTGATGTCTAGCTTGTATTGCTTCTAATTTTTTTGAATTCCATCTGCTTACTTTACACATTATACTTGAATAAGACACGTGTTCCTGTTTCTAGAACATACAATATCTGTCTATCACACCATGTTCTTACATCAAATTACTATTGTTGTGTAACCTGCAACAATCACTTATCATAAGACACGTTTGACTTCGGAGTGTGATATAGGTTACATCTCACATTGTTTTCTAGCTTGTACTACTAATTTGTTGAAATGGCACTTATGACGAGACAATTTTAACTTGGTAGAGTGATATTTGTTGCATCTTTCATATGGTGTCTAGCTTTCATTGCTTCTAATTTGTTGAAATGCCTTCTCCTTAGTTTACCCATCATAAGCTGTGAATATGCAATGGCACTAATGACGAGAGACCTCTAACATGGTAGTGTGATGTTGTTTGCATCTTGCATATGATTTATTTCTTGTACTGCTTCACATTTGTTTAAACGCCATTTATGCTGAGACACTGTTAACTTGGCAGAGCGATATTTTTAGCATCTTTCATATGGTGTCTACCTTCTATTGCATTGCTTATAATTTGGTGAAATGTCTTCTTCTTAGTTTACACATCATAGTTCTGGTTATCTCTTCTGTCCTGTTTTTCATACATATTACATCCTCCTATCATGTGGTTGTCTAACATCAAAGTTCAGTTTGTGCAGATCACGCATCAATTTGTTACAAGAACTAAATTGTTATTCGCTTTTCTTGTCGGCTTGACTTAACATGGCACAGAGAAAGAGGAAGAAACACGAATGGTAGGGAATGAGAAGCGGATGAATCCTGCAGATTCTCACTGGTAATCGATGGTGCAATAGAAGGTGAAAGTCCAGCGGAAAATTCTACAAACACGGCATCCCATGCTACACGAGCTGCAAAAATCCAAACAGAAACAAATAGCTGCCACTAAACAAGCAGAGACAGCCCTAGTTCTTGCAACACCTACCACAAGATTACCAACTGCACGACATACTCGTATATCAACCGAGCTAGCAGCAGACGTTCCCAAGCTCCCTTGCCACGACACTACTTCCCAAGCACTCTTGACACAAGATGAGTTGGCAATATCGATGAACCTTATGAGCTTCAACAGTAAGAAGGTAGTTGCTGGAGTCAAGTTACAGTTGCATGCTTCTTTATATGTAGTCTCATAGTTTGATATACACTAACACTTCCTATGTTCGTTGTTGGACTAGCACCTAGGCGCAAGAGGAAACAAACATCAGGGATAATGCTCGATAGGTTAACTAAATCTAGAGGAGGAAGAATGGAGATCCATTTTGAGGCAGGTTTAAAAGGCCACGTGATGCTACTGAGTCAGCCAAGTTAGTATCGAGGCAGCGGTTGCCGTTAGGTGTCATGTACGTATCCTCCCAACATGGATTCAAGACAGAATGACAAAGACGAAACCCAGTTCAACACCTTCCTCGCCATTTATCTATAAGTATGGTTATGTATGGAAACTATTAATATCGCCTTGCTCATCCCATACTTCCTAGGTTGTCGATAATGAGACTCCCATAATTTTCAACAGATGAGGTTCAAGTTGATAGCCAAGATGATGCAACTGACAAGCTTGCACCCATGTTTTCAAGTTTGCTCTGTGTGAAGATCGGTATAACTTGCTCACTTTGAAGGCAAGGCTAACAGTGAACTTTCCCAAACATCTCCAAAGGAAAATATATCGGATGAAGACCGGAGGGCCTTGTTAAACACTGGTCTGATCCAAGTATCGTACATTATATATATGTGATCAGATCACATGTTGAAGTCCTATTGACGCATGTGCCACACAAATCTATCTTCTTGTAGGTGAACTATTCAAAGAACAAGGCCAACCGTGCATTTAAAGTGAAATTCCAATGCATTTACGTGATCTCGTAGCTATATTGCACATCGCGAGGCTCTTGTAATTAGCTGCTGTTTCACTCTTTTGTTGTACCATATTATCGATCTATATTGACTTGTTCGAAATGCGAGGAAAGACCGCAAGGACCAAAAAGTACTGAACCAAATGCTGTGGAAATCTTCAAGGATTGTCACACCAGCAAGAAGAAGGGCATGACTACACCAGTCAAAGCCGCTGTTGTAAGTCCTTAATCCTCATGCCTTTTAACTACTACTTACTCTGACTTGTGCCTTGAACTGCATGGTTTGCAGCCAATGTCTATTATTCTTTTCAATTTTATACACAATTGTCTTAACATATCATTGCACCTTACAAGGTTTAAAAGGGAGGAGTGATGTTCCTTTGATCTTGACCCGTAATCTAGTTCCGTGCTGGACTTGCCCACACAACATTACAATTGCCTGTTTGTCTGTTTTCAGTTGTTTTGTAATATGAATGATGTCATACTATGCTTACCATATTATAAACTTCGTCTCTTTATCCTTAGCCCTCAATACAATGTGAAGAAATAGACAATACATTAGCGATGGTACATGTTCATATGTTTGGAACCTGGTTTTATTATGTACTTTGCAATAATATACAACTAATATTTTACATGGGTTCACCGTAATAAGTTCTCAGATATAGACCAAAGCTATTTTGTTTGGTTTTGCTGCCTCCTTAATATCTTCTGCTCGGTACTACTAATGTAAAACCTCAACTTTTCAGCGAGCTATGGAAAAATGGTGGAACCGCCACCCTCGAGAAGGTGGCGAGGCAACTATAACCACAATGTCGCCTCTTGCTGCGGTGGGTCAAGATGCTGTCCACTAACAAAGGCTAAAAGCACGCCTCGTAATACCGGGTTGGTTGTTAAGGCAATATCGTCCAAACTGCCTCATGATCAAGATATGCAAGCTCAAAGCAATGATGTATCTGCGCTCCAGACACAAGTCCATTCCCTAATAGAGGCCCTTTGTGAAACAAGGAGAAACATTGCTCAATGTCGTCAAGATATGCATGGTTTTGAAACCAGACTATCAAACATTTGCTATGTTGTCCAGGAGCCTAGGGGAAATGAAGGCGAGGGTTATGGTGCTCCATCGGACAATACATCATGAAAACATAACATCAAAGTCAAATGAACCGAGCTTCAACTTCGTGGTGCATTTATCTACTAGACTGTTAAGTTTTATGCCAACCTTCCTTTTGTTATATAGTTGTAATTTGTTTTGGTGCGATACAAAATTTATTCTTAACGTGCAGCCACCAAATGAAGAAAACAGAAGCCATTTTTGTATAGTGTAGGTGTTCCCTATATTTGCACCGTGGCGATCTTTGATGCCGAGTGGATGTAATCTGTAATCGCTTTAATAGCCTAGCGTTAGTTTCGCCTTATTTATTTCCTATTCTTCTTTTTCCCTGGTTTGCTAGTGGCTGCAACTACCCATGGGCCATATACGGGCCGTAGGATCCATGGGTCCCCTACGGACCGTCGATAAATGGGCCTGTAATCGGTGGGCCTCGGGCCGTCGATAAATGGGCTTGTAATCGGTGGGCCTCGGGCCGTTGGATAAATGGGTCTACATGGGCCGTGTCGGGCGAATTGGTATCGGCCCAGCACGGTAACGGGCCGTTAATAGGCCGTAGGACTGCAAAAGCTTAATTCTGTCACAGTCATAACGGGTCGTTAATGGGCCAGAATATAGGACGGGCTGGCTAGAAACGGGCCGACTCTTGCCATGGGCCGAATTTGGCCCATTAGGGTAACAGGCCAGTAACGGGCCAACTCTTGCCATGGGTCGAATTTGGCCCATTTGGGGAACATGCCAGTAACGGGCCGACTCTTGCCATGGGCCAAATTTGGCCCATTGGGGAACATGCCAGTAACGGGCCAGAAGTAATCGAGGCCCGAAAAGGAGAGTCGGTGTCAAAACCGGCGGATCTCGGGTAGGGGGTCCCGAACTGTGCGTCTAAGGCGGATGGTAACAGGAGACAAGGGACACGATGTTTTACCCAGGTTCGGGCCCTCTTGATGGAGGTAAAACCCTACGTCCTGCTTGATTAATATTGATGATGTGTGTTAACAAGAGTGGATCTACCACAAGATCAAAGAGCCTAAACCCTAGAAGCTAGCCTATGGTATGATTGTTGTATATTGTATATCTGTCGACTAGCCTGGCCCTGGTTTATATAATGCACCAGAGGCCTAGGATAACAAGAGTCCTAGCCGAATCGCCGGTGGGGAGGAGTCCTTGTCTTGATCACCAAGTCTTGTGGAATCTTCCTTGTATGCGGCAATCGTCCGGATCGCCCATGAGTATACGGCCATGGGGATCTCGCCCAATCCAACTGATCGAGGACGACGCGTGGTGAGTACCCCTAGTCCAGACACCGTCAGAGCCCCTCGAACCGGTCTTCGTTGGGGACGCTCCTCGATTCTTTCGAACTTTTCTTCATCTTCGGTCGTTAGTCTTGAAAACTGGTTCAGCAAATCTTCTCATCTTCGATCTTGAGGATCACCGAAATGCATTCGACGAGTTTACACGTCGGGTATCCAAGGAGCCCCTTTAAGTTTACGGCCTTTATCAATGCCTTGTTATTTTTATGCCGCACCTCGGGTTTGAAGTTATTCCCGGGAGGCAGTATCCTCTTGCGTCCGAGCTCTAACGCCGGACTGCATTTGAGGTATCTTTTGCAGCCGTGCACCAACGCCGGACTGCTTCCCAGCTCTATCGCCGGACTATGTATCCGAGCTCCAACGCCGGACTATGTATCCGAGCCCCAACGCCGGACTGTATCCGAGGTGTCGTAAATCACCTTGGTTCAAAGAAGTTTGAAGGAGTTTAGCCGAGCTTAATGCCGGAAATGCTCTCTATGGGGCCAGCCATTAGTGTCCGAGCTTTATGCGGACTGCTTCCGAGGTGGTGCACCACCCCGAATGTGGGCCGATTTTTGTCAATATTATTGATTGGTGCAATTTATTCTCTGACGAGATATATTGCCAGTAGCCCTCAAGGTGTGTATCGGTCTAAAACCCGAGATGCACTGAAGGATGACATAAGACCGCTGATCCCAAAGAATCACCGAGACTCGGGTTGATTTGCAAAACCGCCCGAGGATCAAGTCCTGCTCGCGTAATACTTCGACACAAAAGCGGCGTGCTCGGGCCTCGAGACTCAAAGTTGGGTGCGGCCGACCAACCCGAGGATTAAAATCTCCTCGAAATCAGTATTGCACTTAAAATTTTCTCGCATAGAACAGCAATGCAAGAGCCCCGAGACACTAGTCGGGTGGCAACACCAGATTAGGGGATTGATGTGCCCTTTAATATTTGTAAATAATAAGCCCGAAGCTCAAGAGTTCTCGAGCCTTAATGCGGCACGGTGGTCAATTAAGGATCGATATCCATAGTAAATTCACAAATTATGTGTAATGACTCAATGTATCCAAGTACTTTATGTCATTAATGCTCGGATCTGCATTGTACAAAACTTTGTTGACCGACCATCGGCTTAACCTCCTCGCCAAGAGTCGAGGAGTGTTTGTCCTACTTTATAAAGCCATTATGAGGGCAAAGATTTACGACAAACAAGGCAATCTGGCCATACGGTTTTATAAACAAAGGTACGCAGAGAGATATGTTATATTACTGTTTAACAGAAGAAATATCTTCCAAAGAAAATAGTCCCGCTATCGGTTCCTTTCTTTGGGTTGTCATGCTAAGCATGATCATGAAACGTCAGCTCCAATGTAAGAGCAAAATATTGAGGATTTAGTTTGGGAGGCCGCCATTAGCCCCGTAGTGTTCGGTGACAATGAGGTCAAGCCGAAACACTTCGCCAATGTTATGAATGGCCCGTCGCTTAATATAGTCATCGATCCGCTGACCAGTTTACACCTATTGTGACGATCGGTTTTGGCTTTCTCCACCGAGGTGCTTGACCATGCTAGCCGGAAGCGCAATCGCAGTGGTTCTCCTTTGCACACCTAGCCGAACAAAGCGGAACGTAGGAGGCAAGCGGGAGCCGGGCAACCCAACTATCGACCAAAGACACAATTCAAATCTGATGCATATATAGCAATATCCGAGAATGTTTTTGCCGAATCTCTAAAGGTGTCCGCAAGTTGCCTCATGAGACTTGTGCTGAAAACACACAAATAGTTTAAAAGTGCCAAAAGCTTGAAAACCAAAAACGCCAAGAAAACATGACGTCCAACAAGATCAAGTGTTCGATGCCAATCCAAAATTGGACTTTAGAAAAAAAAGTGCTTCGCCGTGCTTTTAACATGACACATCCTATCTCAAGACTTGCTGGTCACCACGGCTTCAGCCTCCCATCCCAAGGGGGAGTACTTCTCATTAGGCCAGTTTAGAAAACTAAACTCTAGCGGTTTTGAGAGAGAAATTAGGCTCCCGCCAAAGGACCGCACACTCGTGTCGAAAAAGGAGTGATGAATAAGAAACTTTGCAACGACTAAGAAGAAAAACACTTAGTATAAAACGGCTCAAATAAACATAAGAGCCCCCAAGTGACTTGGGTAAAAGTTGACTATATAATGTAAGGTGACATGTAAGATGCCTTCTAGCCGGATTGTAGATCGCTTGTCATAGCGGACCTTTTCGCTTCAACCTCTGGACCCAATAGTCTGAGTGTGTCCGAATACCTCGCGTTATAAAAACCGGGCATGCGTGGAGACCAAAGCGTAGGGGTCATTAGTGCTTTATCGCACAAGTGCCCAACTAGTTATGTTATATTACATGGTTAGTAAGAAACATCTTCCAGGAGAATAGTTCCGTTAGGGGTTCCTTTCTCGAGAGGCATGCCCTAAAGTGCATGTCCGGACCAAGTAAAAGAGCAGAAAAACATCTAGGGCAGGTGAATGAATAGGTAAGAAATCATCTTTTAGTTCACCGACCGAGTATTCCCTTAAGAACGCTTAGCTTTCGCTTCACCCACCGAGGTACACATCCGCCGACCCGCAAGAATAATCGCAGAGGTGCTCCTTTACCACCCAGCCGAACAATCGGGAACGAGGGGTAAGCAGAGCCAGCAACCCAGCTTGGCCAAAACTTAAGTCATATCGATGCATATAATGGTGAATAAAAGGTACATGCGAAGTGTGACACATGTGTTGGGCATAAAGCCCAGATTAATAAACTTCATTAAAGAAGCCCCAGTATAATGAGCGCGGGTAGCGTCAAGTGTCTTGAACAAAGTTTGGACAAGGAAAATTTTACAAGCAACTTTTTTCCAAAATGTATAATGCTTGGTCGAGCCGAACACAAGTTAAAAATTTAAAACTTTGAGCATGAAGGCAACTTAGCTGGTTGATGTGTTCGGTATTGACAACGCGGTCCGAGCTTGATGCGGGACAAGGTTCCATCCCCCAAGCCAAGCCCGAGGTGGCAGAGCAAAGAGCTCGGCACTCCGAAGTGGTGACATAGCACGGTCAATGCAGGACGACAGAGTGATGCCGAAGTCCCTTGCATGGGGTAATGAAGTGTTGACGAAGCCCCCCGTCCAGCCGAGGTGACGCCACAGGATATAGTCCGGCTGGATCATTTTCATGTGCACAAAAAATAGTGCAGACCAGGGATAATAGTAATAATAGGAATTAAAAAAAGTTGCATAATAAATAATTTATGCAAAGTGAGTAATAAAAGAAATATGGACTGGCGCCGAAGTCAATGTCGGTGCAGGTCGTCGGCGTAATGCAACAAAGGCGTGGCAAAGCCTGGATTCACAGGTTGGTCCGAGTTCCGGATGCGGCGTTCGCCGGACTATGTACGGAAACTGACCGAACAATCATGCAACCGTCGATAATGCGGCCACCATTTGATAGACCTGTGTACATATGATGGACAAACCAGAGTAATAATTCCTTGGGAAAAATTAACCCAAACAAGCAAAAAAAGAAATACTAGGATTAATAGCACCTGGTTTATTTGTTGTAGGAAACCGAAGGAAGGTGATTCCCAAAACTGGGACTCGATCCGCGCACCCATTGCCTGGTCCGCTAGTGATGCCGAAGTGTCCGGAGTAGGTTGATGAAGAGATGGCGAAGCCCCCGGTCCAGCCGAGATGTCGAAGTAGGTCGGCGTGATGGACACTAGCTTGAAGAAGCAATAGTGCGGCCCTGCCGATGCAGGTCGTGACGTGGTCGATGCCGGCTTGATGATTTATCCTTTGCGATGCCGGACTCTTGTTCGGCTTGCCGAGATGATGATCCGGAGAAGTTGAGCTCGGCTCAACAAAGTGGCGACGTGTCTAGCGCAGGTCGGCAGCCATGGAGCAATATTGCCGGACTGGTTTAACACCAGCATGATGTTGAAGATCATGTTCAAAAGATCTTAAAGTTAGTGGGATGTGTTCGGAAACAGAACACAATACCCCATACAAAACTTCCTTCAAAAAGGATGTCCGAAATCCCGTTCATAAAAAAAACGAACTCAGGTCGGATTCGTTTTCGCGCAGAAAACAGATCCGAAAAGTGATGCTCTAATCGGAAGGTTCCCGGAGTTTGGACGGTCGGATCGAGCAGAAATTTTGAGGGGTGGTAGATATAAGAATTCCACAGCCAATCAACGGTTGGATCTTCCAAAGGAAGTCCGAGCTAGAAGCTGGACACCACGCCCTAAACTCGTCCGGATTCTCGTCCAGATTCAATGCGGCTCCGGTATACCGGAGAGTGCCAGAGATTCCTCCACCGGAACTCGACGAAATTTTCCAGGATTGTTGTAGACTCAATTCCGCACAATTCCACCGAAGCAATATTTAAAACGACGCTTGAGGAGGCGGTGACGGCGGACACAAGTCCGCTGTCCAGGAAAACAGTACAGTCGCCCGAGGGCAATGTTGACGTTGAGCCCCCGGGCTCCCTGGATGATTCCTCCATGATCTTGATAGAGATCGGAGTTGTTGTTGATGAAGGCCCTCATCCGAACATGACGATCGGAGGTAGGGCGCAGTCCTTGGTCGAACCAAGGTGACCAGTTGAGCTGGTGACGAAGATGTCAAAGTCGTAGTTGATCTACAGGCGAGCCATCGACCTTTTGCCGAACACACAACGGAACTCTCAATGAAAGCACCAATGTCGGTGTCAAAACCGGTGGATCTCGGGTAGGGGGTCCCAAACTGTGCGTCTAAGGCGGATGGTAATAGGAGACAAGGGACACGATGTTTTACACAGGTTCGGGCCCTCTTGATGGAGGTAAAACCCTACGTCCTGCTTGATTAATATTGATGATGTGTGTTACAAGAGTGGATCTACCACGAGATCAAAGAGGCTAAACCCTAGAAGCTAGCCTATGGTATGATTGTTGTATATTGTATATCTGTCGACTAGCCTGGCCCTGGTTTATGTAATGCACCAGAGGCCTAGGATAACAAGTCCTTGCCGAATACGCTGGTGGGGGAGGGGTCCTTGTCTTGATCACCAAGTCTTGTGGAATCTTCCTTGTATGCGGCAACTGTCCGGACTGGCCCATGAGTATACGGCCATGGGGATCCTCGGCCCAATCCAACTAATCGGGAGACGACGTGGTGAGTACCCCTAGTCCAGACACCGCCAAGGAGCCTAAGAACGATAACGTCAATAGGCCGAAAGCTAACACGGGCTGAAACGCCCATGTAAATCACGGGCCGTTAACGGGCACAAAGGAAATTACTGTTCATTATGGGCTAGAGTCACCGTGGGCCCAGTAAGGGCCGAAGATACGAAGGCCTCATATGGGCCGAAGACGTCGTGGGCCATACATGGGCCGAAGTGAAATGGGCTGGTGTTATATTCGACGCCCACATGACGTTGTTGGGCCGATTTCCTTTAGTGCCTAACGGGCCGTAAATGGGCTATTTGCAAAGAGACCGTTAATAGCTTTTTCATGGCCAGCCCATTAACTTTTGACCAAGTCAAACGGGCCGGCTTTGTAAGCTAAATGGGCCAGCAGGGCCGTGGCACATGTCGACATATCATAGGCGCCTATCTCGACCCATCGACGAGCCGACACGTGTTTCGTCTCGCCAATAAGAATTTTACATGGAAATTTCCCATTGGTCGGGCTGTTAACGGGTTATCGGATCCAAAACCCGACCCGATAGCTTAACGGCGTTCGCTACGGTGGATGCCACGATCGGTCACCCTTGACGAAAGCACTTCGCGGACGCGATTAATCGTCATGGAAGTGGACACTTCCGTGATGATAATTTTGGTAATGTCATGGAACACTTCTACGACAAAGACAGTATGACTATCTTGATTCATCATAAATTTGTCATGGATGTACATGCATGACAAAAACACGACCCATCGTGACAAACACGATCATCACGGAAGTGTATTTCTTTGTAGTGCTCGCCTCTCCTCACCATGGCCGACGCCGCCGCAGCCGCACCGCCGACGTAGCCGCGCTCTCCTTCGTCCCCGCGCCGCGCCACCATGTCCAGAAGCTCCGCCGCCTTCCTCTCCTTTGAGCAAGCTGAGCCCGAAGCTCCGCTGCCCGCAGCCTCCGCAACAACCTCGCCTGACTCCGCCACCGCCGAGATCCCTTCGCTGTCGCCGCCGCACCAGCTCGCCCCGACCTCGCCGACCGCCCGACGAATCGCCATGAGCCCAGCTACCTCTCCACCCCTCTCGTTCTCGCTTTCGAGCCCTGCACCGACTGCACCGAGATCGGCCACACTCGCCACCGCCACCGCACGTCGCCGCGTGGCCACAGCCACGTTGGCTCGATTCTGAGCACACCACCGCCCTCACCGCACTCGCAGGAGCCCGAAACACCACCCCACACGCCTCGTCGTGCCCCCTAGCGCCGTGTTCAACCTCAGCAGAACTCCGGAGACCGCCAAGGTCGTCGCCGGCGACGTTCCCGGCCACCCCGAGCTCCACCACTGCCACCAAACGACGCGACTTGCTCCCCGCGTCCCGTAGATGCCCTCCGCCGCCCTTTTAGTCACTAGAGCACGAAACCGCACTCCCACCGCCGCGCCTGGCCTCGCCGGCGGCTAAACGCCGGCGGGTTTGACCCCGTTGACCTTTGACTGGGTGGGCCTAGGTTGACTTCCCCTGGGTCTATGACAAGTGGGGCCCGCTCTGCTAATTAACCTAGGGTTAGCGCTAACTCATTTTAGTTAGTTTAACTAACTGCTGACAGATGGGACCCACAGGTCAGTTTGACCCGGACCGCTCTGTTGACCACTGACATCACCCTGACGTAGTGCTGACGCATTAATTCAATTACTGGAATTATTCTTTACAGGAAATTCCAGAAAATAGTACAAACTTCTAAAATTCATAGAAAATCAACCGTAACTCCAAATCAAACAAATTATATATGAAAAATCATCAGAAAAATCCAATCTATCCATCTGTACTGGTTTCGTGCATGTTTAAACAAGATAACTTGCTGTTTGGTGCAAAACATGATAAAACACTATTTAAGATCACAAATGAGTTTGAAATTTGAATCTTTGGTTCAAAACAGCTCAAACCCATCTGATTGTAGTTGCATTAGCCCAACACACTCATTTTACCATGTCATGATCATGCATCGTATTGTGCATTGCATTGATTGTGTTTCTTTCTCTGTTGCCGGTATTTGTTCCCTCTCGATAGACGTGATTCGACGATGAGTTCGATGACACCGATGAAGAAATATAATATCTTCAGAAGTGCCAGGCAAGCAAAACCTGCTTGTTCGTTCCGATACAATCGGACTCTCTCGCTCATGCTCTCTTTTACTGCATTAGGACAACAACAATTCAACTGTTACTTGCTGCGGTAGTTGAACCCCTTATCCTCTGAGTGACCTGTCATTGCCACAGTAAATAGATGAAACCCACTAGCATGAGTAGGAGTTGTTTGAGCCCTGATGTGCCTACTCATTGATGCCTGTTTGTCGTGCCTGCTATTGCTTAGAGTTGTGTCAGGTCTGTTTCATCGGGGATGAATCGGAGGTGTGTGAACATGTCGTACTGTTGAGAGCTAAGTGTGTGAACATGATTTGGTAAAGGTATCAGTGAGAGGCCATGTAGGAGTACATGGTGGGTTGTCTCATTGAAGCCGTCCTCAGGAACTGAGTTCTGTGTTTGTGATCCATGAAACAGCTACTACCATGCATTGGGCCCCAAATATGACCCCGCCGAAGTTCTTAATCACCCTTGTCCTCTCGTCCAGAGTTGCAAGTAGTTTCTAGTGTTTGTAGTATGTCGAGGTCGTGGCAGCGCCGACCCGAGGGTGCGCTGTGATGCGGTACGAATGTGGCCGGCATGCCGGGCGCCTGCTTGGTGTCATGGAACCTCAGACACATCGTTCGGGGCCGTATGTGGAAACCTCGGCCGGACTCCCTGTGGATGGAACCTGGATAGGCGATAATCCTGGACTAGAGACTTGAGTGTTTAGGTAGGTCGTGGTCTACACCCACATAGGCTTTCGCTTGAAGTCTGCCAAGCACATGTCGTGTGCAGACGCTAAGTGGTGGAAACATGTATGAAGAAGTACACCCCTGCAGGGTTAACATCATCCATTCGAATAGCCATGTCTGCGGTAAAGGACTTCTGGGTTGCCTATAACAGTTCATAGACAAGTGAAAGTGGATACTCTAAAATGCGCAAGATAAGCGTGAGTGCTATGGATGGTGTTCTCGTAGGAAGACGGGAGCGGATCCATAGTGGTGTATTGTTATGGTGAATACGTGACTCGTAAAGCGCCACCTCAAAAGAGTTACTTGCAATGTAGTTTAGGATAGCCACCGAGTCAAAGCTGGCTTGCCGCAGCTTAAACTCCACCACCCCTTTGTTGATACCGATGCATATGTAGTTAGTTCGATGTAAGTCTTGCTGGGTACATTTGTACTCATGTTTGCTTATTTTATGTTTTGCGAGAGACGCTGGCCTCACTAGTAGTTCCGTGTGGACTTCGACGTTTAGCTTGTTACCTCAGCTACGATCTTGTGCCCTCGGCAGGGTCTTGTAGATAGTCAGGCTTCTCGGTCTTTTTCATCTGTAGTTGTCTATACTCAGACCAGTTAAGCTTCCGCTTGTGCTTGTTGCTTGTATGACTTGAATGTTGGGTCATGAGACCCATGTTTGTAACTATCTCGCTCGTCGGAGCCTATTGTATAAATACTTGAGTCGTAGAGTTATGTTGTGATGCCATGTTGTATTTACACATATCGAGCATATTGTGTGTATGATTGAAATGCTTGGTATGTGTGGGATCCGACAGCCTAGTTGTTTATCCTTGGTAGCCTTTCTTATGGGGAAATGTAGTCATGTGCTTCCATGAGCCATAGTAGTCCGCTACAACCCGGTTCACCGGAGTCCTGCTAGCCCAAAGACTACTACTCCGTAACACCCGACCGGCGGCATGTGATTCACTTTGTTCCTGTGTTCGTCCTTCGAGAAATGTCACGCGGTGACATCCGAGTCCTGCTTAGCATGCTACAGCCCGGTTCCCGAGTCCTCATAGCCCAGGCTACAGCCCCGATTCGCACGCCGCCGACCGACATGCTCGATGTTGATTCATGTATGCCTGTCCCCGTAAGTTAGTGCCACTTTGGGTTCACGACTAGTCATGTCGGCCCGGGTTCTCTGTCATATGGATTCTAGCGACACTATCATATGCGTGAGCCAAAAGGCGCAAACGGTCCCGGGCCATGGTAAGGCGACACCCGTGGGAATACCGTGCGGAGGCCGCAAAGTGATATGAGGTGTTACCGCTAGATCGATGTGACTTGGAATCGGGTCCCGACATCTTTGGTATCGAGCTTTGATCGCTCAGAGGATTACCAAGCCAAACCGGTCGAAGTTGAGTCTAGAAATGCCTTAGTTATATGTAGGGGAATTGATTGTGGGATGGAACGTAAGGCTATTTTTACTCCTTTATCTTATGCCCTTCTGATCTGAGTCATCCTCTTCTCTTCTACGGGGATTAAGAACTAGGATTTCTCATCTATCTATCAGGATCACGTGTTACTAATCCGTAGACTTATAAGATTGCTGGATTTAAGCTCAGTTCAGTTCCTACTACTTCCGTATGTTAACTGTTGATCTCGAAACCTTGATTTTGTGCTTCTGAGTGGTTATGGCACCATTTTTGCAGGATGTCTCAAAACTTTTTGAGCATTTTCAGCCGTTATGCTGTCCGAGCCATCCCAGATTTCTAAATAGTCTGATGCATTCGCAAATCCCTTCTCTCCGTTTCTAATGTTCATTTGGGCCAGATTAATCACACAAATTAGTGTGTTGAGGTACTCCACTGCCTCAGCATATATGTTGGAGCTATTATTATGAACCTAGGTGTTTTAGGGACTCACCTAGTAATCTAGCCATGTTTTGTGTTCCCGGTGTGATGATTCTGGCCATTATTCTCGAAAGCATCCTGTGATGCCATTTAGTAGTAGGTATTCTATTCCTGGGTTCTTGAACCCGAGATTCACTCTACTTACCTCCTGTTGATAGTGTTTGCTAGTTCCTTTATGAGATTAGTAACCTTGCGATAGTCCTCGAGGTCTGTGGTATTTCCTTCTTCCAAATAACATGAACTACTTAAGGCAGAAGTTCTTTGAACCAAAATACCACCATCAGAGTACTCTTGAGGAGTTCTCCATTCATAATTGTGATTCTGCCAGTTCTACCTTTCTGCATGGGTTATCTGGAAGAAACCTGTTGAACTTACTTCGACATATTAATCTATGCATCCACAACTCAGAAAGATATATGTCCTCTTGAGTTGTCCTCTTCATTTGTATTCACCATCGCCTATCAATTAATAGTCGAGTAGTTGTGCATCCGTGTTATCGATGCTTATTATTCTTGTGGTCCGTTAAGCCATTCTATTTCAGAATGACTAGGAGAAACAAACTCCAAGACTTCATCCATATCCGTGATTGGGTCAAAGTAGTTGTGTTCTGCAGATCAAATGCCAATCCAGCTTTTGCTCGTTCTACCCTCGAGTATTACCCCTTTATGTCAGGATTGTCATGAGAATTGCACCATCTCTTATGAATTCTTGATGTAGTGATACTTCACCTTCATCATTCATTCCTCGGTCCTTGTGTTGTTGTAACCGGAATGCCGAGAAGTGAATTGTGATGTGAAATCAATACTCCGAGCAACTCGTTGCTTGGTAGTAAATGGACAATAACCTCATTCTTAACGTGTTGGTTATTGAATCATCACCCTAAGGTTGATCGTGCCCCTAGTCCCTAATTCCGTGCACTCTCGACCAAAGGAGTTAGGATTGTGTCAACCCTTGCTCGCTTGATCATATCGCCTTGCTCTGAAAAGCAAGATTGTTCTCGAGCTTAATAACATATTGGTGGTTCGTGATTTTCCGAATATCTTCTCGGAAGTATTACCAGGTTGTCACCTGACCGCTATGTTGGGTTTGTGATCAAGTTCGTTTTCCATAAACCACCCTTTCTCCAAGGATCTGTGTTGGATACCCCTGAACTAGTTGGATAAGCTAAACAATAAATTGGAGAGTTGGAAGATAAAAGCTTCATTTGACCCGGTTCATTCAAAGGGATATCCTTAGGTGTGTGTGTGTGTGTGTGTGTGTGTGTGTTGAAGAAAGATGATATCTTCATCGATTGGTCCCTCCGATCAGTTGTTGGATCTATTAGCTTAAACAATCTTTGATTTGAGCATGGGCTATTGTCAATTCAAATCAGAACCAACGATATTTGTAATGTTGTCTTACTCGTGGTTGATTCCTCGAGCATACACCATTATACTCTTTGGGTCTGACCAATGCTATCACCTTGTTCACATGATGGTGGAAGTCCAAAGGATATGGAAATTCGATGAGTTGTCATTGAGTCCATCAGCAGATCTTGTCTCCTCCATGATTCATGTTGAACATCAAGTTAGTGTTGGAAACTTTTGTAAGCAATGCCTTCGTGTTCCGCTCATGAAGCTTATGCTTGATGGAAGAAGTGACTTCCTCGAATTCATGTGCATTTGGTGCAAGTTGCCGCCGTGAGTTCAAGAAAGTTTGTTTTTGCTTCCTCTGGAATCATCCCAAGTCAGTCATGCATGTGCGAAGTATTCTATGATCTGATAGACTGATCATCTTCATTCCATATGAATTTCCTAGCACATCAAGCCATTGATTGATTTTTTCAAGGAGAAGTAGTTCCTTCTTAAGAGCATGCCTTATGCAAGGACTTGAATATCCCCGACTATGGTTCCCCACCTAAACTCGGTAGTGTTTTGTTGTAAGACTACCATGTGGTCATGCTTGTCTGGGACAGCGTGTTCACATGTGTTTAGCAAAACCAGCTCATGTTTTGGAGCTTGCTATCTTAGTTCGTTCCTCGAGAATCTTGCAAACGCCATCCCGTCGAATCGTGTTGCAAACTTTCTTTCAGACATGCTGAGTCTGAAGTATCCTATAACCAATCGGATCTGAATCTCAGGAAGATATGATGGTTGGAACATTCCCAACAGTTGCATTTTGTTCCCAGCTTGCACCACCATTGTGCCAATTTCCCATGGGCTGCCCTTCTCAGCAGTTGCTGTCCAAGATCATCTTTAAAAGTGGACTTGTCATGGGTCCCATCCATTTCTGGTGATAAGAAAAAGTCATCCATTGCGTTGTCTTCAATAAGGAAGTCCACATCATCCATCCTAGTCCGAGTATGACATTCCTTTGAGCTCTTTCAAATGATCAATTGTAAATTGCCTTAAGCTGGTATGAAGAGTTTCAATGATCTATGGATCAAAAGTAATTCTTTTTGCCACTTAAGGGAGCAGTTCAACGAGTCACCTTTTCCAAGGTGCCCCGTTACGAGATCATGGCAATTATTTTCTTTGCCACCTTGACACCATCCAACATCTTTCTAAGCATGGAATTGTTGCCCACCAAATCAAACCACGTCGTTTGTTCTTCCATCCCTCTCGATGTGTTTTGTGTCTCAACTCAAGATGTTTCAACATCTCATTCCACGAGTTGAGATTGTATAGTTCGATCTTTGAGAAGATCAATCCTGGTAGAGTTCCTTTCCATCGTCATCGCGTTGATGAAGATCTCAAAAGCGAGGATGTCAAGATCAACGTATACAACGAATCAACAACCTTATGAGGTGCAACCTGGATCGTGAAGATTGTGTTTGTCTTGTGCCCCTCCGCCTTCTTACTCACGCCTTGAATCTCGGACGAGATTCTTGTTTAGTGGGGTGAGTTGTCACAGCCCTAGAAATCTTCTTGTAATTAGTGTCATTGCATTCATGCATCATTTTCAATTTCTATTAATCTTGAAATGGGGATGCTTAAACCCTAGCACCAAATGAATTCAACTAGGTAAAAAATCTTTTCATTGAACTCAAATGCCTCTCAAAATGTTCAACATTTCTGGATTGAGGTGGAAGCATCTACCAAAAATGGTTTACATTTTGCAGGACATATTTGGGCTTTGAATTAATTCAAACATATTTGAATTGGAGCTATTTAAAAGCTATATTTATTTTAGATGCTCCAAAATGTTGAAGTTGTTATGGGTCACCGGAATAATTCAGACAAAGACCCCTAATTATTTCCAGGATTTTATAAAATGGTTTAGTATTTTACTAAATCAAAATAAAACAGAATAAATAGAAAACAAAAAAGAGAGAGAGAAAGGAAACTAACCTGGCAGCCCACCTGGCGGCCCAGCGCTGTGCTGGCCCATGCCAGCCAGCTGTTTGCTCTCGCCAGAGCAGGCACAGAGGTGACGCTGGCGAGCGTGAGCTCGCCACGACGTCAGCTGCTTGCCGCCCGCACCCCTGAGCACCTGGGCAGGCTCCACGTTGCCCCCTCGACCGCCTGGACATCTCGCACTCCCCCTGTCTCTCTCCCTCGCCTCTCCTCACCATGGCCGCCGCCGCAGCCAAGACCGCCGACGAGCCGCTGCCTCCGTCAGTCCCAGCGCCGCGCCACCGTGTCCAGAAGCTCTGCCACCTTCCTCTCCTTCGAGTAAGCCGAGCCCCGAGTGCTCGCTTGCCCCGCAGCATCCGCAACAACCTCGCCCGACTCTGCCACCGCCGGAGATCCCCTTCGCCGTCGCCGCCGACCAGCTCGTCCCCCGACCGCCGACCGCTTCGACGAATCGCCGTGAGCCCAGCTACCTCTCAATCCTCTCGCTTCGCCGAGCCTCGCACCGACCGATCGAGCTCGGCCGCACTCGCCGCCGCCATCAAGACGCCACCGCTGTGGCCACAGCCACGTTGGCTCGATTCTGAGCACACCACCGCCCTCACCGCACTCGCAGGAGCCCGAAACACCACCCCACGCGCCTCGCCGTGCCCCTAGCGCCGTGTTCGACCTCGGCCGAACTACGGCGACCGCCAAGGTCGTCGCCGGCGACGTTCCCGGCCACCCCGATCTCCACCACTGCCACCAAACGTTGCGGCTCGCTCCCCGCGTCCCGTAGATGCCCTCCCCCGCCCTTTTAGTCGCCGGAGCATGAAACCCCACACCCACCGCCGCGTCTGGCCTCGCCGGAGGCTAAACGCCGGTGGGTTTGACCCCTTGACCTTTGACTTGGTGGGCCCAGGTTGACTTCCCCCTGAGTCTATGACAAGTGGGGCTCGCTCTGCTAATTAACCTAGGGTTAGCGCTAACTAATTTTAGTTAGTTTAACTAACTGCTGACAGACGGGACCCATAGGTCAGTTTGACCTGGACCGCTCTGTTGACCACTGACGTCACCCTGACGCAGTGCGGACGCATTAATTCAATTACCGGAATTATTCTTTACAAGAAATTCCAGAAAATAGTACAAACTTCTAAAATTCATAGAAAATCAACCGTAACTCCAAACCAAACAAATTATATATGAAAAATCATCAGAAAAATCCAATCTATCAATCTGTACTGGTTTCGTGCATGTTTAAACAAGTTAAATTGTTGTTTAGTGCAAAAGATGATAAAGCACTATTTAAGATCACAAATGAGTTTGAACTTTGAATCTTTGGTTCAAAATAGCTCAAACCCATCTGATTGTAGTTGCATTAGTCCAACACACTCATTTTACCATGTCATGATCATGCATCATATTGTGCATTGCATTGATTGTGTTTCTTTCTCTGTTGCCGGTATTTGTTCCCTTTAGATAGACGTGATTCGACGATGAGTTCGATGACACCAATGAAGAACTATAATATCTTCAGAAGTGCCAGGCAAGCAAAACCCCCTTGTTCATTCCGATACAATCCCACTCTCTCGCTCCTGCTCTCTTTTACTGCATTAGGACAATAACGATTCAACTGTTACTTGCTGTGGTAGTTGAACCCCTTATCCTCTGCATGACCTGTCATTGCCACAGTAAATAGATGAAACCCACTAGCATGAGTAGGAGTTGTTTGAGCCCTGATGTGCCTACTCATTCATGCCTGTTTGTCGTGCCTGCTATTGCTTAGAGTTGTGTCAGGTCTGTTTCATCGGGGATGAATCGGAGGTGTGTGAACATGTCCTACTGTTGAGAGCTAAGTGTGTGAACACGATTTGGTAAAGGTATCGGTGAGAGGCCATGTAGGAGTACATGGTGGGTTGTCTCATTGAAGCCGTCCTCAGGAACTGAGTTCTGTGTTTGTGATCCATGAAACAGCTACTACCATGCATTGGGCCCTGAAATATGACCCCACTCGACTTCTTAATCACCCTTGTCCTCTGTCCAAGAGTTGCAAGTAGTTTCTGGTGTTTGTAGTATGCTGGAGGCCATGGGCAGCGCTGACCCGAGGGGTGGGCTGTGATGCGGTAGGCACGTGGCCGGGTATGCCGGGCGCCCGTTTGGTGTCACGGAACCCTGTACACATCATTCGAGGATGTATGTGGAAACCTCGGTCGGACTCCCTGCGGATGGAACCTGAATAGGCGATAAACCTAGACTAGAAACTTGAGTGTTTAGGTAGGTCGTGGTCTACACCCACGTCGGCTTTCGCTTGAAGTCTGCCGAGCACATGTCGTGTGCAGACGCTAAGTGGTGGAAACATGTATGAAGAAGTACACCCCTGCAAGGTTAACATCATCTATTCGAATAGCCGTGTCCGCGTTAAAAGACTTCGGGTTGCCTATAACAATTCATAGACAAGTGAAAGTGGATACTCTAAAATGCGCAAGATAGCGTGAGTGCTATGGATGGCGTTCTCGAGGGAAGACGGAGCGGATCCATAGTGGTGTATTGTTATGGTGAATATGTGGACTCGTAAAGCGCCACCTCAAAAGAGTTACTTGCAATGTAGTTTAGGATAGCCACCGAGTCAAAGCTGGCTTGCTGCAGTAAAACTCCACCACCCCCTTTGTTGATACCGATGCATATGTAGTTAGTTCTGATGTAAGTCTTGTTGGCTACATTTGTACTCACGTTTGCTTATTTTATGTTTTGCAGAGAGACGTCAGTCTCGCTAGTAGTTCCGTGTGGACCTCGATGTTTAGCTTGTTACCTCAGCTACGATCTTGTGCCCTCAGCAGGGTCTTGTAGATAGTCAGGCTTCTCGGTCTTTTTCATTTGTAGTTGTCTGTACTCAGACCAGTTAAGCTTCCGCTTGTGCTTGTTGCATGTATGACTTGAATGTTGGGTCATGAGACCCATGTTTGTAAATATCTCGCTCCTTGGAGCCTATTGAATAAATACTTGAGTCGTAGAGTTATGTTGTGATGCCATGTTGTATTTACACATATCGAGCATATTGTGTGTATGATTGAAATGCTTGGTATGTGTGGGATCCGACAAACTAGTTGTTTATCCTTGGTAGCCTTTCTTATGGGGAAATGTATTCTTGTGCTTCCATGAGCCATAGTAGTCCGCTACAGCCCGGTTCACCGGAGTCCTCGCTAGCCCAAAGACTACCGCTCCTAACACCGACCGGTCGGCATCTCGATTCACTTCTGCTCTGTGGTCTGTCCCTTTAGGGAAATGTCATGCGGTGACATCCGAGTCCTGCTTAGCCTGCTACAACCCGGTTCCTCGAGTCCTCATAGCCCAGTTACAGCCCGGATTCGCACGCCGAATCGACATGCTCAATGTTGATTCATGTATGCCTGTCCCGTAAGTTAGTGCCACTTTGGGTTCACGATTAGTCATGTCGGCCCGGTTCTCTCATCATATGGATGCTAGCGACACTATCATATACGTGAGCCCGGCCATGGTAAGGCGATACCGTGGGAATACCGTGCGTGAGGCCGCAAAGTGATATGAGGTGTTACCGCTAGATCGACAGACTTGGAATCGGGTCCCGACAAGAGGCTTGCGGCAGCGAACTCCGATCTATTCTGTTCCCAAGGTTTTAGGGTATATTGGTATATATAGGAGGAAGAATACGTCAGGGAGCCACGAGGGGCCCACGAGGTGGAGGGCACGCCAGGGGTGTGGGCGCGCCTGCCTCGTGCCTTCCTCGCTGATCCTCGACGCACTCCAAGTCTCCCGTATTGCTTTTTTACAAAAGTAACTTTTTCAAGGTTTCATTCCGCTTGGACTCCGCTTGATATACCTTTATCGCTAAACACCAAACAAGGGAAAAATAGAAAGTGGCACTGGCTCGGGTCAATAGGTTAGTCCCAAAAGTAATATAAAAGGGCATAGTAAAGCCGATAAAACATCCAAGATGGATAATATAATAGCATGAATACTTTATAAATTATAGATACGCTGAGACGACAAGATCCCCAAGCTTAATTCATGCTCGCCCTCGAGTAGGTAAATGATAAAAGAAAGAATTTATGAAGTGTGAATGCTAGCAGGTGCACAAGTTTGATCAATGATAATTTCAATCACCTTTTCTAGCATCATTATATGTCATAACAGTAGCTCATATCATAGAACTTTGCATGATCAAGTAACAAACTATTCACATGTTAAAGTATAGAACATAAACTTTCTTGAAAACTAACAAACCTTGTTATTAGTTATCGAAAAATTACAATTCATCTTATTTTCAGGAAGAGTCTATGTCAGAGCTTTGATTCAGCAAACTTCACATACTCAACTATCATTTAGTCTTCCATGATTGCTACCACTCAAAGCATATTTTTAGAACAAATAGTATTCATCGAACACAGAGAAAGATAGGGGCTTAATGTTTTGCCTCCCAACCTTTTACCTCAGGGGTAATGTCAACAGTAATAATTCATGCTCAAATATATTTTAATGGCCATATATGCCTAGCTCTTTCCATCACATGATGCTTGCCAACTAAAGAGTAGGTTGGAATGAGAAGGAATACTACTGACTCTTGCATAAAAGTAAAAGATAGGCCCTTCGCAGAAGGAAGCAGGGATTTGCAGAGGTGCCAGAGCTCGAAGCAAAAACAGAGATGAAAATAATTTTGAGAGGTATGCTTTCATTGTCAACATAAAGACCAAGAGTTCCCAATATCTTCCATACTACATACATTATAGGCGGTTCCTAAACAGAAAGGTAAAGATTTTTACTCCCCCTCCACCAAAAATCATCAATCCATGGCTTGCCCAAAACAACGGGTGCCTCCAACTAACATCAAACCTGGGGGAGTTTTGTTTGCAATTATTTTTGATTTGATTTCGATCTTTTGATCATGGGACTGGGCATCCTAGTTACCAGCCATTTTCTCGTGAATGATGAGCGGAGTCCACTCATCGTGAGAATAACCCACCTAGCATGGAAGATACTCCTAGCCCCTAGTCGCTACATGAGCGATTCGGGCATACAAAACAGATTATTATTTGAAGGTTTAGAGTTTGGCACATGCAAATTTACTTGGAACGGCAGGTAAATACCGCATATAGGTAGACATGGTGGACACTCATGGAGGAAACTTGGTTCAAGGAATTTGGATGCACAAGCAGTATTTCCGCTTAGTACAGATATTTTGGCTAGCAAAGGATTCTAAATAGCAAGCACCACATGTTAGAGGATCCATAACAATATAACTTCTATACAAATATACCCAAGCATAACTCATTATGTTATCTTCCTTGTCCAACATCAACTAATTTGCTCAGGTTTGAAAATAATTAATGGGGCTCACAATCATAGAAGATGTCCAAGATAGTATATTTATATGTGAAATCTCTCTTCCTTCAATATTCTTTCATGAATTGTTCAAGTGACCAATACAATGTTTGCTAACCTTCAATAAATTTACCACCTCTACTTCTTATATGTGAAGGCATTACTCCCCATGGGATAAGCATATAAAACACATATAATTTCAGATTTTTAATGACATTCAAATCATTCAACCATTTACTCATAGGATATAAGTGAAGCACACGAGTAAATGAAAAACTACTCCAAAAAGATATAAGTGAAGATCAATGAGTAGTTAAATAATTATATAGCTTTGTGAAAAATCTCTCATTTAATAATTTCAGATCTTAGTATTTTATTCAAATAGAAAGCAAAGCTAAAGAAAATAAATTGACACTCCAAGCAAAACACATATCATGTGGTGAATAAAAATATAGCTCCAAGTAAAGTTACCGATGAACGAAGACGAAAGAGGGGATGCCATCCCGGGCATCCCCAAGCTTAGGCTCTTGGTTGTCCTTGGATATGTAACATCCCAAAATTCTAAATTTTGGAATGTTATAAACAAATAGATAGATTTGATTGTTTGATTGATTGACTGAAAGTGAGTGAATTCGAAACTTTTTGAAAGTTAAATGAGAGGGAATAAAAGGACTTTCCCAAACTTTCATTTTGCTTTTATGATCTTCGGGAATTCAAATTCTTTTCATCACAAAACCCTGGAGAGAAGATGACATGACTTCTTCCATTTATTTACATGACAAGGGGTGTTGAAAATATTTGAATTTCATTTGAGAATATTTCCAATTCTGAAAGTTTATGCAACTCAATGATTTTCACGAGAGAAGATAAAATGACTTCTTCAAACATATGAAATATGAGTTGGGAGTTTCAAAGAAATAAATTCAAAAGTTCTTTTGGATTTATTTTCAATTTGGAGTTATTTGAGTTTTATTCAAATTATTTTTCTCCAAAAATAAAATATATGGAAAATAGGGTAACATGATTCCCTACATCGAAAAATTGGAGAGAAATTAATTTGAAGTCATTTTGGTATTTTTTAAAATGATTTTTGTTGATTTTATTAGAGCAGAAGCACTTTTGTTTTATTTGAATTTTTGTGTAATTTATTTGAAGCTAGAATAATGTTCAGTTGTTGGAAATCTTTTTCTGAAAATTTTGATATATAATATGCCTATATTATATTTTGTATTTACCTCTTTTGTTTTATTTCTTTCTCTGTTTTTTTTAAATCTTTTGGACCGACCGACCGAGCTGCCCAGCTCGCCAGCCCACGGCCCACCAGCCCAAAACTCACAAGCTGTCCCCCGAGCTCGGGAGGGAGTCCCGAGCGACCACGGCCGCCGCCGCCCCGGAGGCGGACTCCTCCGCCGCCTCTCCGTGACCCCTTCCCCAAGGCCGTCGTCGCCACCCCCCCTCCTATAAATCCCCGACCCCGACCCCCTCTCTCTCCTTTCCGCGCCGCCCGCCGCCTCGCCAGAGTCTTGACTCGACGAGATCTCCCGCTGCCGCTTGCTCCTGCTCACACACCTCGACCTCCGCCGACGGCGCCATCGCTTCCTCCTCGCGCCGCTTCTCCCGACCACGCTGCCACGCCGGAGGACCGCCGAGCAGCCAGACTCGACGACCCGACGCCTGCCGTCTCTTTCTTCCGGCGACGCCGACGCCCACCATCATGTAAGCCGCGTGCTCCTCGTCCGTCCGATCTAGGTTAGATGGATAGGATTAGATCTATAGTTTTTTTATTTCAACCGCTTTTCTTAAGTAGCAAACGCTCGTTCCGTAGAGTTTTTCCTTTTCTTTTATTTTAATTTCCGCCAGGACCTATTTGTGAGATTTTCTTCACAGATTAACCCCGATTTTCAAACGACTATAACTTTTTACTCGTTAGTCCAAATCCAACGAAACCAACGCCACGCCTTCGTTATGATCTCCTATATCCAGTAATCAAACTCAAACATGTTTTTGAAATTTTAAAATTTGAATTAGATCAGATTTGAATTCAAACTTCGCTTGATCGTAACTTGAGTTTCAGAATCTGATTTAGTTGATTCTTTTGCAAATCAAGCTCTTGACCTAAACTTTCTGATAAGGCCAAATTCACATAATTTTGGTACTGTTATAAATTGTTTTATTTTGCAAGAGTTATTTGCTTGGTTTTGATGTTTTTCAATCGCTTTCTTCGATCTTCCCGATCTTTTGAGTGATTGCTTATGTGTGGTTACCATTGCTTGATTACGATAGATTGACCGGAGGTGACAAGTAGAGCTATCAAGAGTTTGAGTGCGAATCATCTTCATCAACTTTGCAGGCAAGTAACACTTGATCATACCTTTACTACCACCCAGTTTTTATGCATTAGATCAATCCTCAAACACTTGCATGATTAGGATCTAATTAAATTGTGGGATGGGAAGTAGATTGAGGTAGTACCTATTACCTGTTTTACTTATGAAACCTTTGGGAGTTACTTCTACGTTTGCTTATTATGCCATGCTATGCTAGTAGACGGGATTGGGTGAGTGATATCCATGATGATGTGAGATTGTTAAATTAATGGTTTATCTAAGGTGGAAACTTAAATACACATCCGGGTGGATTGAGGCACCTATTTTCTAGCAGGACTTGCTGATTTCTTCGGACCGCCACCCAGGCTCAAAGGGATCATAAGATAATTCATACTAGTAACTTACGTGTGCAGCCACAAGCCATTATGGGCTCTGGCATAGTTGACTAAGTCGCGCGAACTCTTATAGTGGTGGACTAGCAGATGTAGGTGATGTAGGTGTACCGGTCCACCCATCGTAAGGTGCTAGCGCTTCTGAAAGACTATGTCTCGGTCATCCGTTTCTTAAACACCATGTAGTGCGAGAAACCAAGCGGAGGCGATCAAGTATTGTGGGGAAAAGTGCGCAAACCTCTGCAGAGTGTATAAACTAATCATGGTTAGCCGTGTCCCCGGTTATGGACATCTTGAGTATCTAGTTCTTGGATTATCTTGTTGATCTCATCATGTTACTTAATATAATTTGTTTGGGTTTTAATGAGTACTTTTAATTGGGATTGAGGATGCTGTCAACCATTCTCAATGTTTAACAACCACCATGATAGTTAAATAAATTTATTCCTTTGCAAGAGGGAAAAATTGGCTTTATGCAAAATCAGAATCAGAGAGCTTTCCACCAGCCATATATGCATGTAGTATAGGCTTATTCTTTCATTACTCACTATGTGTTACATTGCCATCATATTCCATGTGTCGACCTATTTTCGGCTGCAACTTTTCATGTTGCGCACTTTTCGCACGACAGTAAGTGATACGTTAGGGTTACGATTTCCTATACTCAACTTTGCCGCTGGTGTTGATGGGAATCCACAACCTTGTTGCTTCCGCTATATTTTGGATCGAGGTAATAGTATTTACGCTATTTTATACATGTGATTTACCTCTGTTATAAATCCTTCAAGCATCGTGTGTGTCAAAGATACCGATCCGTGGATGACACCTAAGCACGTAGACTTGATCCATTCGGGTCGGGTCGCTACAAGATGGTATCAGAGCACATGTTGACTGTAGGACGTGACCCTAGAAAATGGCAAGCCCATAGGAAAAGATTTTTTTCTCTACAACTTCCTTTTCAAAAGATCTTTTACCTATCTTCTTCTCGAGCTTATTCAAACAATCCTTTTAGTGAGACCATACCCTTCTCCCTTTGACCACTCAAGATTCGATCGATGAGACCACTCCAAGTATAAGATATCGCATAACCAAGACCATTTGGAATGAAGAGGATTTTACCGTGTAAATGGAAATTTCAACTGTTGAAGACTCCGAAGACTAGGAGAATTTTGAAGGCTCTGAAGAATTCCCAGATTTTTTTATGACCTAGGAAGGTTACACTTATGGAATTTGACGGACCATGGAAGTTATTAATACCTGAGATCAAGGTGTATTGGAGTAAGACCGGAACATGGAGCATTAGAACTCAAAAAATTTGTCGAAAGCCCTAAGGCAGGAGATGTCAACTATGGAATGATAGCTCATGGAAATGACAAGAGCGTAAACACGCTATCCATGATGTTATCGCCGCTTATGCTATTATCACCGCATGGAGTTAAGTATGCGATACATGGAAGGATGGATGGTAGAAGGCTGATGGAGCATCCACAAGAAAAGATGCAGTTTTAAATCTTAGCCGGTGTATCACCAGATCTGGAGTGTTACATCGTAGTTAAGATGGACCTACAAGAAGCAATATTTTGACAAGAAGGCAATTGGTGAAGAACTCAGGAACCGAAAGCTGAAAGTAGCCAAGCTGGAGGAGCTAAAACCTCGAGATACCGGAGATTTGTCAGGAACTGAAGGACAGTAGGATCATGGTTCATGTCAAGGAAGTTGAAACCAGAAGTTTGGAATACAACCCCAGAAATATTGAAGGACGCCACGAGAGATTTCACATCAACAGAGATCTGGCATAGCAACTTGGGAAGGACAAGCATGATCAGAAGAAGCCGTTGGAGACATGACCAAGAATCGAAGAGTTTGATGACTTTGAAGATTTATTGACCTTTAGAAGACCAAACCCCTGTTACATACCTACATTAGATGCGACGTTTGTGAGCTGTCATTTGTTTGATGTTTTTTTTTCGACAGCCACAATAAAATCTGTCTTTCAAAACAATTGTTTGCATTGTGTGTATCCCTCTCTATCTCTCTTATCCCACCCCAAACCCATGGACCCAATAGAGGATGAATGGAGATGAGCTTATATTTTCTAGACCGATGAGTCAAATGGAGATGGACCAATGGATTCAGAACATGGAGGATCACATGGAGAATAACCCTATAATCAGAAAGGATATGGCCCAACATGCTCTTCAATGCTTTGAAAGAGGTGCTGCTACTTGGTGGAGGATGTACCAAACCATCAATGGATTGCAAGGAGTAACCACTTGGAAAGAATTAAAGTTGACTTTGCTAAAGTCTCGGTTTGCGTCCCAGAAATTGAGGCCTTATGGAAAGGATATGAAGAAACCTTGTGCATACAAGCTTTGTGGAGAAATAGGATACAACCATAAAGAAAACAAGGACGAATGCCCTCATAATCGGAGGATTATCAAAGGAGTTAGCCGAGGATTTTCAGGGAACTTCGATTGGAGATTGTTCCCAAAGGTTTTGTTGCAGCAATGGAAGTTCAGTCTACATTGCTGGGAAAGATCTGTGAAGCTCAGAAGTATGACAAAGAGATTGCTGAGATAAAAGAGAGGATGAGCAAAGGAAAGTCCAAAGGTTTTCATAAGGATGAGCACGACACCTTATGGTTCAAGGATCGTGTATAAGTGCCTAATAATGCAAAGATCAGGAAGTTAATACTTCAGGAGGCCATGACTCACCATACTCGATTCGTCCTGGAAACACCAAAGATGTATTTGGATTTGAAGGAGTGTTTCTTGTGGACTGGTATGAAGAATGATATTGCGGAGTATGTAGTCGTAGGTGATGTATGCCAGAGAGAGTAAGAGCAAAGCATCAGAAGCCAGCAGGATTACTACAGCCTATGCCGATACCCAGATGGAAGTGGGATAGGCTTGGCATGGATTTCATTACCAGATTTCCCAAAACCCGGTCGGGATATGATTCTATCTGGGTAGTAGTTGACTCGCTTGACCAAAGTGGCTCATTTTATCCCAGTAAAAAAACCACCTATATAAGTGCGAAGTTGGCCAAGATATATTTGACAAAGATCGTATGTCTGCATGGAGTTCCGAGGACCATCGTAGAGGAACACAGTTTACCTCAAAGTTTTGGAATCGGCTGCACCAGACTTTGGGTACTAGGCTAGAGTTCAGTACAGCCTTTCATCTGCAGACAGATGGACAAACTGAGAGAGTAAATCAGATTCTGGAGGACATGTTGAGAGCATGTGCGCTAGATTATGGATCTAGTAGTGATGATAATCTACCTTACGTGAAGTTCTCATTCAACAACAGCTACCAAGTCAGTTTGAAGATGGCCCCTTTTGAAGCTTTGTATGGGAAAAGGAGCCAGACACCATTTGATGTGGGATGAAGTTGGAGACCGTCAGTTGTTTGGACCAAATGTGACCCCTCTCCTGACCATATTTCCTCCATAGACACTGCCTTTGAATCCTTTCCAACTGCTTCAAAATACCCTGAGGAATTGATAAACTGCAAAGGAAGAAGAGAGGCAAGGAAGAAATGACAGAGTTCACTAATTGCAATATGCTCCCTTGAGGCAAAAACCAAGAGCTGGCAGACAATCTTCTCTCCATACAATCCACCAGGGGAAGGAGATCAATAATCTTGGGTCTGGTAGTCCCCACTGCCAGGCCCAAATATGTGAAAGGCATTTTTCCTAAATTACAGCCAAATAAAGAAGCAAGATCAGTGGCATCATGATCATTCACATTAATGGGATACATGGAAGATTTATGAAAGTTGATCTGAAGACCAGTTGCCTCTGAGAAAGTATATAGCACTGATTTCAGTGCCTCCAATTGACCCCTTTCAGCATTCAAAAAAAGCAGTGTATCATCAGCATATTGAACAACAAGGTAATCTGGATCATGGGTTGACAATGGCCTACTAATTAAACCTGCTGGAGGAGATCATTAATCAATGTCTGCAAGAGATCTGCAGCAATAACAAAGAGCAATGGAGATATAGGGTCTCCTTGCTTTACTCCACATTTGCAACGTGGCCGTTACCAAGACCCTCATCGACGGCGGCGCCGGCCTCAATGTGCTCTCTGTGGAGGCCTTTAGCCTTCTTCACGTACCACTCGAGCGGCTCAGCCTCAGCAAGCCTTTCTCGGGAGTTGGCGGCGGCGCCGTCCACTCCCTGGGGCAGATTCGCCTCCCTGTCACCTTCGGCACGCGCGACAACTACCGCACCGAGCTGGTCGACTTCGACATCACCCGCATCGGCCTCCCGTACAATGCCATCCTCGGGTACCCAGCGCTGGCCCAGTTCATGGCAGCGACCCATCCGGCCTACAACCTCATGAAGATGCCTGGAAGCAAAGGCGTCCTCACCTTCAAGGGGGACGCCAAGGAGGCCTTGACGGCGCTTAAGCTTGCCCTCAAGACCACCGCGGCGGCGCAGCCCGCCGGTACGGGCACCCCCGAGGCCAAGAAAGCCACACCAACCAAGAAGAAGCAGCTGTTCACCCAAGACAAAGCGGAAACCAAGCAGGTGCCGGTCGATGAGGACAGGTCCTCAGGAGCCACCTTTACCATAGGTGCCGACCTCGACCCAAGCCAAGAGGAAGCACTGGTGAAGTTCTTGCGCGTGAACAAGGAAATATTCGCATGGGAACCCAAGCAGCTGGTGGGGGTCCCAAGAGAGGTGATTCCGCATCACTTGAGGGCGTGCCCCAATGTACGCCCTGTGAAGCAGTGGGCGAGACGGCAGTCCACGGAGAAGCAAGCCTTCATCATCCAAGAAACTTGCAAGTTAGAGGTGGCGGGTGCCATTCGCGAGGTTCGGTACCCCGAATGGCTGGCAAACCCCGTCGTTGTGCCGAAGAAAGGCGGGAAGGAGCGAATGTGCGTCAAATTCACCAACCTCAACAAGGCCTGCCCCCAAGATCCGTTCCCTCTTCCACGCATCGACCAGATCGTTGACTCCACCGTCGAGTGCGACCTATTGTGCTTCGTGGATGTGTTCTTAGGGTATCACCAAATCAAGATGGCTGTAGAAGATGTAGAGAAGACAGCCTTCCTGGCCCCGTGTGGGGTGTACTGCTACACCTGCATGCCCTTCCGACTGCGAAACACGGGTGCGACCTTTCAGCGGTTGATGCACATCGCCTTAGGGCGGCAGCTCGGGAGAAATGCGGAGGCCTAAGTCGACGACATTGTGGTGAAGTCTCGGGACGCAAGAACCTTGATCCAAGATCTGGAGGAGACCTTCGCGAGCCTGCGCCAGGTGAACTTGCGACTTAACCCAGAGAAGTGCGTGTTTCGTGTCCCTTCCGGCAAGCTGCTGGGATTCCTCGTGTCCCACAGAGGGATCGAGGCGAACCCGGAGAAGATCAAGTCCATTGAAGACATGAGCCCGCCGCAGACCCTCAAGGAAATGCAGAAGCTGGCTGGTCGGGTAACTGTGTTGGTACGCTTCATCTCCAAGCTGGGAGAGCGCGCCCTACCCTTCTTCAAGCTGATGAAGAAGAAGGGCCCGCTTGAGTGGACCCCGGAGGCCGACCGAGCTTTCCAAGACCTCAAGAGATACCTGACCAGCCCTCCGGTGATGGTGGCGCCACGACCTCTCGAGCCTCTAGTACTCTATCTTGCCGCCACCCCGTACTCCGCCAGCACGGCGCTGGTGGTGGTTCGGGAAGAGCACCAAGCCAAAGGCGCGTCGCGCCAAGCTACGCCGCCAGCCGGGATGACGCAAGATCAGGAAGGCGCAGCAAGAGCCGTAGCGGCATCAACAGAGGACCAAGCTCGGCAGGACGACACTGCCGAGATTCCCGCAAGCGATCAGGCGTCGGGAGTTCCACTACCTCAGGAGACGCCCCAACTTCCGCAAGACACGAGCCTCACCAACGCGCCAGCCCTCGTCGAGCACCCGGTGTATTTTGTCAGCACGGTGTTGCGGGACGTGAGAGCACGATATCCCATGCCTCAGAAGCTCCTGCTCGTGCTCTTGGTGGCCTCACGCAAGTTGCGGCACTACTTCCAGGGACATCCCATCAAGGTCGTCTCAGCCTACCCATTGGAGAGAGTGCTCAGGAGCCCCAACTCGGCTGGAAGGGTTGCTGAGTGGAACATCGAGCTGCAGGCATTCCAGTTGGAGTTCAGCACTACCAGGGTCATCAAGGGAGCCGCACTCGCTGATTTTGTGGCGGAATGGACGGATGCCCCAACGCTTGAAGTAGGCGAGGACCAGTCCACCTCATCGGGAAGTGAGGCGCCAGACGGCTGGGTCATGTATTTCGATGGCGCCTTCGCACACCAGGGCACCGGGGCTGGAGCAGTACTCATCTCGCCCGCTCAAGACAAACTTCACTACACCGTGCAGCTCTGCTTTCAGCAAGGCGAGAAGGTCTCCAACAACATCGTAGAATACGAAGGCCTCATAGCTGGCCTGAAGGCTGCGACAACTCTGGGGTGAAGCGCCTCACCGTTAGGGGCGACTCGCAGCTCCTCGTCAACTTCTCCAACAAGGTATACGAGCTGAAGGACGAGCACATGGAGGCATACCTCACGGAGGCGCGCTAGATGGAGAAGCAGTTCTTGGGCCTGGAGTTGCAGCACGTGCCCCGGGGCACCAACAAGGAAGCTGACGACATCGCCAAGAGGGCATCCAAGCGACAGCACCAAGAGCCCGGCGTCTTTGAGGAACGGCTCTTCAAGCCATCAGCGACACCACCACTTTCAAGAACAGCTCAGCCTCGGGAGGAGCTCCCGCAGCCGCCTGCCATAGGAGCACCAGCCTGTGGCCCGACCTCAGGAGCGTGCCTGCTCTTGGTGCTCGAGCCCCAAGAGGGATGCTGGACCAAGGAATTCAAGGAATACCTGATGCAAGGGGCGCTGCCGGAGAAGGAGGAGGATGCAGAGCGCATGGCCCGGCAAGCCATGGCATACTGCATCCGGGACGGTGAGTTGTACAAGAAGCGACCAAATGACGTTTCACTACGTTGCATCTCTAGAGACCAGGGGAAGGAGTTGCTATCTGACATACACGGAGGGGACTGCGGGCACCACTCGTCATCATGGACCCTCGTCGGCAGCGGATTCTACTGGCCCACGGCGCTCAACGACGCAGCCGAGCTGGTGAAGTCCTGTGAAGCCTGCCAGTTCCATGCCAAGCAGATCCATCAGCCGGCTCAGGGCCTCCAGACCATCCCACTCACATGGCCGTTCACGGTCTGGGGGCTAGATATCTTGGTGTAACACCCCGGATGTAACTTTCCATATTTGTAACTCCAACTCTTGCCATTTTCGGCATTGTGATATGATATTCCCTCCGTGGTTGGGCTTTTGTCTTTCGTTTTTGCATTTTGTCCATGTCATGCATTTTATATCATGTCATCATGTGCATCGCATTTGTATACGTGTTCGTCTCATGATTCCGAGCATTTTTCCAGTTGTCCGTTTTGCAATCCGGCACTCCTATGTCCCCCGGCGTCCCCTTTTACGTTTTTCCGTGAGCGGGTACTAAACTTTCTCGGAATGGACCGAGGTTTGTCAAGTGGCCTTGGTTGTCACGCCCAATATGCGACCCTATCCAGAAGGAACTCGACGGTCCCACCAAGGATAGAGCCGCATATTGAAACGCTTTTTGCAAGGTGGATATCATTACATCAACATTACATAATAGATGGGGATACATACATAAGGCACAATTGCCACAAGAATACATCAACATCATATACAAGATCAACATCCGACTACGGATGAAACATAAACAGAAACTCAAACGACATCCACCTCTGCTAGCCCAGCTGCCGACCGAACCTATCCCCGATCAAGAAGCGTAAGAAGAACTCAAGACAAGCAAGCATCGCCTCACGCCATGATCATCGCAAACCTGTACCTGCAATCGGTGGTGTAGTAATCTGTGAGCCACGAGGACTCAAAGAATCCCATTACCATGGGTATCAAGACTAGCAAAGCTTAAAGGGAAAGGAAGGGGTAAAGTGGTGAGGTTGCAGCAGCGACTAAGCATATATGGTGGCTAACATACGCAAATGAGAGCGAGAAGAGAAACAAAGGAACGGCCGTCAACTAGTAATGATCAAGAAGTGATCCTGAACTCCTACTTACGCCGACATAACCCGAAACCGTGTTCTCCTCTCGATCAACCCCAAAAGAGACACTCACGATTACGCACACGGTTGGTGTATTTTAGAAGAGTTTGCTTCAAGTTTACTACAACCGGATATTAACAAATTCCCATCTGCCACATAACCGCTGGCACGGCTCTCGAAAGTTTATACCTGCATGGGTGTCCCAACTTAGCCCATGATAAGCTCTCGCGATCAACGAAGGATATTCTTCTCCCGGAAGACCCGATCAGTCTCGAATCCGGCTACAAGACATTTCGACAAAGAATAAAACAAGACCAGCAAAGCCGCCGGATGTGCCGACAAATCCTGATAGGAGCTGCACATATCTCGGTCTCAGGGCACACCGAATGAGCCAGACGTCGGGTTGGCATAAATCCTGATTGCCCAGGGGGCGCCGGACATCGCCGTTTGGACCAGCACTCGAGGAGAACTGGCCCGTGGGGCTAAAATAAAGATGACCCTCGGGCTCCGAAACCCAAGGAAAAAGGGCATAGGTGAGGCAAATGGTAAAACCAATGTTGGGCCTTGCCGAAAAGTCTTATTCAAAGCGAACTGTCAAGGGGGTCCCATAAATCACCCGACCGCGTTAGGGACGCAAAATTCGGGAACATAATACCGATATGACGAAAACTAGGGCGGCAAGAGTTTGACAAAACACCAGGCATAAGGCCGAGCCTTCCACCCTTTACCAAGTATATAGATGCATTAATAATATAAGATATATTGTGATATCCCAACAAGTAAACATGTTCCAACAAGGAACAACAACTCCATGTTCCAACAAGGAACAAACTTCATCTTCACCTGCAACTAGCAACGCTATAAGAGGGGTTGAGCAAAGCGGTAACATAGCCAAACAATGGTTTGCTAGGAAGGGTGCAAAAGGTTAGAGGCTGACATGGCAATTTGGGATGGCTTGAGCAGCAAATGATAGGTAGCGCAGCATAGCGAAAGAACGAAGCAACTAGCATAGCAATGATAGTAGTGAGATCCAGGGTAGCGGTCATCTTGCCTGAAATCCCGCTAGGAAGAAGAACGAGTCCATGAAGAAGACAAACGGATGAAGCCGAACCAAGCGTAGACGAACGAATCCTCACGATCGCAATGAAACAGGAACTAACAAGAAGAAGCACACCACATAGTAAACACACCACACATGAACATGACAAGATGCACAACAAACATGATGCATGACAAATCTAGATGAGGCTACTCATGGCAAGAGATGATGCAAACAAGAGCAATACATCAAGGTAAGTTTAAATGAGGCCGGGAACAACATATAACAATTCCGGTAAGTCCTCATATGCATTATTTCGAAATTGGTCATGATATGTATAAACATTATGTTCAAGTTGTTAAACAGCAAGTTAAGATGCACCACGATGATCTACACGAAATTCTAGTCAAGTTACATATAAAGTTCATTAGATTCGGAGCTACGGCCTAAAAGATATGAGCAAAACAAGATAAGCATGGCATTGATGCAAAATGCATACAAACATCAAGCAAACACCTCAAAACAAGGATGCAACATGATAATATGAAACTACATGCAAAATCAAGCAAGTTTCATATAGAGCACACTCAAAACGGAGCAACGGTTCAACACATACACACAATACAAGTTTAAAGGACAAGCTGTCCAAAACAACAACTAGGCATATTGCAAACACCAAAACAACATGCTACAGGACCTCAACAAGAAAACAAAAGGCATGGGCATTATGTACAGGTAAAGCATTATAAAACATGAACACTGAACTATCTCCAGAAATGACTAAAACATGCTCAAAATGACATGGCAAGATTGCAAATAATAACAGCTTGTGCATTAGCGTAAAATAACATCAGGTTGCAATGTTTAGAGCTATGAAACAACATGTTACAGGAACTTATCATGGCAAACAAAGGCATGGTATGAACCTACTAATTTCATAGAACAAAAGTCCTTTAGTGACCATAAGCCAAAAAAGATCAGAAGATATGATGGCACCCATGTAAACATGGCAAGTTATATTACAGATTCATACATGGCAGGAACAACGATAAGTAGGCATGTTGGTGAGCTTGAACCACTCACCACAGAGAAATACATGGCATGGCAAGGCAACTCACAGTAAGAAGACATGGCATAGAATCTATACATGGCAAGAACAACATCATAGGGTGCAAGGATCAACTACAACAACCTTGGCAAAACTGAATAACATGTAAACAACCTGCCAGGAAACATTTTATAGCAAAAGTAGAGCTCTATTGACTCAAGCTATGGCACTCCATAATTTCAAACAAAGGCATGGATGGATAGAGCAAGACATGTTTAACAAAACATCCTTACTGAAGTATCTCAAAATAAGCATGGAACTCTCTGTAGCATCAAGTTAACATGGCATAAAAATATCAGCAAAACAGGGCTGAAATCAGTAACATCAAGACACCTAGTTTGCATGCTTGTTCTAGTCACCACATAGATCACAAAAATACATGGCATACACCCCTGGAAAGATGGCATGGCATATTACAAAACACACGTAGGACTCAAGTTCATAGGGTGCACACATCAATCATGGCAAAAATGACAAAAGTGCATGTTCTGATAAGAAACAGAAACTAACATCACATAGCACTCTTCTAACAGCATTTTGGCACCAAGATGAGCTCAAATGAAAATGATGCAGTGAGATTAAATGATCTACTCGTCGAGACGAACAATTTGACATATTACACGCGCAAAACGGAGCTACGGATGCAGAATTACGATGTAATCAAAATGCAACAAAATGTTAGCAGAAACGGGGACTTAGTGGATTTGGAGGGGAGAGGAAAGTCAACCATCGGCACGGATTGCGAGGTTCGCCGGAGAAGAGGCCGGGGAGGTCTCCGGCGAGGTCGGGGATGGCGGATCCGAGGCGGGTCCGCCGGATCTCGCGGATCCGGCGCGACTCGAGGAGCGGCCGGAGGTCGGGCGCGGGCGAGGTCGCCGCGCTGGGCGGCGGACGGAGGCGCCGCCGGCCGCCTGGCGAGGGAGCCGAGGCGGCTCGGGGCAGGGAGGCGAGGCGGCGGCGGCGACGGCGACGGGCCGGAGGCGGCGCGGGCCGGGCGGGAGCCGGCTGGGAGCGGCGGGCGGCCGGGCGCTGGTTTCGGCGAAGCTCGCCCGGCCGAGGGCGGCGCCGGCGAGGCGGGGCCGAGCCGCGGCGGAGAGCGGCGGCGGCGGGAGGCGGATCGGGCCGGGCGAGCCTCGCTGGGCCCCGACGGGCCGGGCGGCGGGCGCGTGGCCGGGCCACGTGGCAGCGCCACCATCGCTCGGGTCGGCGGCGCAGCCATTCGCCGGACGGACATGTCCGGCGCGGCGCGGGGACGATTTTTAGGGTTTCGGGGGTGGAATGATCCGCGAATTTTGGGGGAGGCACATATATATAGGTAGAGGGAGCTAGGAGAGTCCAAATGAGGTGCGGTTTTCGCCCACACGATCGTGATCGAACGACCGAGAGCATGGAGGGGAGTTAAGTGGGTTTTGGGCCACTTTAGAATGGGTGTTGGGCTGCAAACAAAAGAGGCTTTTGTGGTTACCCGGTTAACCGTTGGAGTACCAAACGACCTCCAAATGGCGCGAAACTTGATAGGCGGTCTACCGGTGGTATACCAAGGCCGCTTGACAAACCTCGGTCCATTCCGAGAACGTTAAACACTCACACACGAAAATAGGTAAAAGGGGGCGCCGGGAGACATAGGAGTGCCGGATTGCAAAACGGACAACGGGGAAAATGCTCGGATGCATGAGACGAACACGTATGCAAAATGAAATGCACATGATGACATGATATGAGAAGCAGATGATGACATGGCAAAGAGAGACACGCAAGCACATGCCATGGCAACGACGACGAATAATCAAGCGGACACCGGCGATCGAATCCGTATGCTACAACACTCCTCCACTAACAAGAGATCTCGTCCCGAGATCTTAGGACCGAGACGGAAGAGAAAAAGGATGAGGTGAAACAAGAACTCAAAGAAGAAGCAAGGAATCGAGAGCACACAAGAAGAAGAGAGAAACGACGAGAATGACGAGAATCGAAAGCTCACGGAATCAGATCGACTATGAAACCACTCGTTCTAACCGGAGTGGTTAGAATGAGAAAAGAAACGAATAAGACTGAAACGATTTAGGCAGCACTCCGGCTAAAATATGGAAAGAGTTGGAACTGAGTTTGACAAAATGGAACGATAGTTGACGAGAGGAACAACACAATGCCTCCGGAAGAATTGAAAGAATTTGAATGAAAGAACTTAGAAGGAAGGATTGAACGGAGTTGAATATCTGAGAAGAACGAAGAACTGCAAAACTCCACTTCAAAAGAATACGGAGAATTAATTGCACTTCAAGACGCGAGAAGAAAAGATACTTGAACTCCACCAACAAAATCTTGATGAACTCTTGAAGAAAGAATTGAATCAAGAAGAACCACCATGAAGAACTCCGGTAATACAAGGATGATGACAAAGAATGAAGGACGAAATAATAAGATGAGCATTGCGATGATTCCGATGGAGGTTCCGACGAAAAGGCCGAGGAAATTGAACTCCGGAAGAGAAAAGATTAAAACACTTGGAAGTCGAATTTATTCCTCAAGAACAAACTCCGAAGAAAAAATTAATCACTTGGATGAAATAAGAATAAGATTTATTGTATGCTTATCCTTCATCAAATTAAATTGATGACAAGCAATGGATTTTGCATACTGCTTATTCTTCTTGAAAAGGATTGAGAAGTGACATATCGCAAACTTGAGAAGGTCTTCATGAACCACCGGTAAGATTGGAAAGAACGAATGGATTGCAATGATAATCAAGGAAAAAGAATCTTGAACGAACCACCGTAAGAATTCGGAAATGACTGACGAAAAAGAATGAATCACCGGGAAGAATTAGAAAAGCACGAAGATACTTGAGGGAATTTAGATGCAAAAGAACAAAGAGATCACGAACTGATTAATGAACGCTTGAACGCAGCACCGGAAGAATATTGAGACGAACGAAGGGGCACAGATATAGAATAATTGGAGACCGACTCTGAAAACTTGGAACGAAGAAATCTTTCGAAAAGATGACCTCCGGATGATTGAGACGGAAAGTAACTCCTGAAATACTCCGGATGGATGCAAAGAATATCTGACAAACAGAATAATTCGAAAGGATAGCATGAAGCTATAACCATGAATCTTCGAGAGAACGGGCAAGATTTAGAGGAAAAATTCCTCTTCAATCTTCAAATGATGATGAGAAACACCACCAAAATTACTGAGATACTCCGGAAGAAAGAAAAACAGAGAGGTTGAGCCAACAATGAAATGATTTGAAATTGATCTTGGAAAAGGCATGTGACTGATGGAATCCATTCTTACGTCACACTTGAAAAGAATTGAGAATAACTCCGGGGAAATAGAAGAGTCAGGTAAGATCCTGGGAAAGACCTGTGGGTTAGGGCCCACTAAAAGAAAACACCGTTGGAAAGGGATGTTGAACAGATAAATGATGCACCGGAACAAATGAAATATTTGAATGAAGTGACAACCTCGAATTTATTCAAACACAGGCGAATCTCCTGAGATGTCTAGAACACTCCGGAAGGATAAACTGGCGAGAGACGAACGAGCAAAGAGAACACTTCGAAGGAAAAGAATATGATTAACCCGAAAAACTTGATTTGAGTGCACCGGAAAAAGAAAGGGATGAAGAATGACGAACGAGACGAGAATTCACCGGTTGAGATGATTGAGGGAAGACTGAAGAGGCTCCACACGAATGAAATTGATGGTCGAAAAAGACTGAGGCTCCGGGAATAAGAGGGTGGGAGGGCGGGAAAACAATGACAACTTGGAAGGGGAAAACTTCGAATATCTTGAAGAGAAAACACCGGTTGAAATCGTTGAGGAAAGAAAGCAAAGACTTCTCACGAGTAGGATGGATACTGACACGGACTCCGCCCGAGAGGAAGGGAGGTGGTGGGAAAACAAGGACAACTTCGGACAAGGAAAAACAACGACGTCGGAGGAAGAACTGAGGATTGAACTTGGCAAAGATGAAGATAGTCAAGTCAACTTGATGAGAATTGCACCGGATAAAAGAGCTGAGGAACAACTATCAGAAAACCAACTGCGTGATCCTAAAGAAAAATTTGAACGGGAAGAGGAGTAATTCAAAACACCTACATCAAGATTCCTTACCAGAGCGACGAAGGGGCTGAGGAGTACAAGAATTCCTACTCTCCGATATAACTAGACTCCGAAAATAGTTTTCTTCTAGACTCAACAACGGCCAAACTACACGATCAATCAAGGGGCCTTAGGGTCGGTCGAGGCTCGATACTAACTTGTCACGCCTAATATGCGACCCTATCCAAAAGGAACTCGACGGTCCCACCAAGGATAGACCCGATATTGAAACGCTTTTGCAAGGTGGATATCATTACATCAACTTTACATAATAGATGGGGATACATACATAAGGCACAATTGCCACAAGAATACATCAACATCATATACAAAATCAACATCCGACTACGGATGAAACATAAACAGAAACTCAAACGACATCCACCTCGCTAGCCCAGCTGCCGACCGGAACCTATCCCCGATCGAAGAAGCGTAAGAAGAACTCAAGACAAGCAAGCATCGCCTCGTGTCATGATCATCGCAAACCTGTACCGCAATCGGTGGTGTAGTAATCAGGAGCCACGAGGACTCAAAGAATCCCATTACCATGGGTATCAAGACTAGCAAAGCTTAAAGGGAAAGGAAGGGGTAAAGTGGTGAGGTTGCATCAGCGACTAAGCATATATGGTGGCTAACATACGCAAATGAGAGCGAGAAGAGAAACAAAGGAACGGTCGTCAACTAGTAATGATCAAGAAGTGATCCTGAACTCCTACTTACGCCGACATAACCCGAAACCGTGTTCTCCTCTCGATCAACCCCAAAAGAGACACTCACGGTTACGCACACGGTTGGTGTATTTTAGAAGAGTTTGCTTCAAATTTACTACAACCGGATATTAACAAATTCCCATCTGCCACATAACCGCTGGCACGGCTCTCGAAAGTTTATACCTGCAGGGTGTCCCAACTTAGCGCATGATAAGCTCTCGCGATCAACGAAGGATATTCTTCTCCCGGAAGACCCGATCAGTCTCGAATCCCGCCACAAGACATTTCGACAAAGAATAAAACAAGACCAGCAAAGCCGCCGGATGTGCCGACAAATCTTGATAGGAGTTGCACATATCTCGGTCTCGTGGCACACCGGATGAGCCAGACGTCGGGTTGGCATAAACCCCGATTGCCTGTGGGGCGCCGGACATCGCTCGGTTTGGACCAGCACTCGAGGAGAACTGGCCCGGGGGGCTAAATAAAGATGACCCTCGGGCTCCGGAAACCCAAGGGAAAAAGGGCATAGGTGAGGCAAATGGTAAAACCAATGTTGGGCCTTGCTGGAAAAGTCTTATTCAAAGCGAACTGTCAAGGGGGTCCCATAAATCACCCGACCGCGTTAGGGACGCAAAATCCGGGAACATAATACCGATATGACGGAAACTAGGGCGGCAAGAGTGGAACAAAACACCAGGCATAAGGCCGAGCCTTCCACCCTTTACCAAGTATATAGATGCATTAATAATATAAGATATATTGTGATATCCCAACAAGTAAACATGTTCCAACAAGGAACAACAACTCCATGTTCCAACAAGGAACAAACTTCATCTTCACCTGCAACTAGCAACGCTATAAGAGGGGCTGAGCAAAGCGGTAACATAGCCAAACAATGGTTTGCTAGGAAGGGTGCAAAAGGTTAGAGGCTGACATGGCAATTTGGGATGGCTTGAGCAGCAAATGATAGGTAGCGCAGCATAGCGAAAGAACGAAGCAACTAGCATAGCAATGATAGTAGTGAGATCCAGGGTAGCGGTCATCTTGCCTGAAATCCCGCTAGGAAGAAGAACGAGTCCATGAAGAAGACGAACGGATGAAGCCGAACCAAGCGTAGACGAACGAATCCTCAGGATCGCAACGAAACAGGAACTAACAAGAAGAAGCACACCACATAGTAAACACACCACACATGAACATGACAAGATGCACAACAAACATGATGCATGACAAATCTAGATGAGGCTACTCATGGCAAGAGATGATGCAAACAAGAGCAATACATCAAGCCAAGTTTAAATGAGGCCGGGAACAACATATAACAATTCCGGTAAGTCCTCATATGCATTATTTCGAAATTGGTCCAGATTTGAATAAACATTATGTTCAAGTTGTTAAACAGCAAGTTAAGATGCACCACGATGATCTACACGAAATTCTAGTCAAGTTACATATAAAGTTCATTAGATTCGGAGCTACGGCCTAAAAGATATGAGCAAAACAAGATAAGCATGGCATTGATGCAAAATGCATACAAACATCAAGCAAACACCTCAAAACAAGGATGCAACATGATAATATGAAACTACATGCAAAATCAAGCAAGTTTCATATAGAGCACACTCAAAACGGAGCAACGGTTCAACACATACACACAATACAAGTTTAAAGGACAAGCTGTCCAAAACAGCAACTATGCATATTGCAAACACCAAAACAACATGCTACAGGACCTCAACAAGAAAACAAAAGGCATGGGCATGATGTACAGGTAAAGCATTATAAAACATGAACACTGAACTATCTCCAGAAATGACTAAAACATGCTCAAAATGACATGGCAAGATTGCAAATAATAACAGTTTCAGGCATTAGCAGAAAATAACATCAGGTTGCAATGTTTAGAGCTATGAAACAACATGTTACAGGAACTTATCATGGCAAACAAAGGCATGGTATGAACCTACTAATTGCATAGAACAAAAGTCCTTTAGTGACCATAAGCCAAAAAAGATCAGAAGATATGATGGCACCCATGTAAACATGGCAAGTTATATTACAGATTCATACATGGCAGGAACAACGATAAGTAGTCATGTTGGTGAGCTTGAACCACTCACCACAGAGCAATACATGGCATGTCAAGGCAACTCACAGTAAGAAGACATGGCATAGAAGCTATACATGGCAAGAACAACATCATAGGGTGCAAGGATCAACTACAACAACCTTGGCAAAATTGAATAACATGTAAACAACCTGCCAGGAAACATTTTATAGCAAAAGTAGAGCTCGATTGACTCAAGCTATGGCACTCCATAATTTCAAACAAAGGCATGGATGGATAGAGCAAGACATGTTTAACAAAACATCCTTACTGAAGTATCTCAAAATAAGCATGGAACTCTCTGTAGCATCAAGTTAACATGGCATAAAAATATCAGCAAAACAGGGCTGAAATCAGC
The DNA here is from genome assembly GCA_021605205.1 of Aegilops longissima. Taxonomy (NCBI): domain Eukaryota; kingdom Viridiplantae; phylum Streptophyta; class Magnoliopsida; order Poales; family Poaceae; genus Aegilops; species Aegilops longissima. The sequence goes on from CM038679.1 coordinate 392,915,249, forward strand.
AACATCAAGACACCTAGTTTGCATGCTTGTTCTAGTCACCACATAGATCACAAAAATACATGGCATACACCCCTAGAAAGATGGCATGGCATATTACAAAACACATGTAGGACTCAAGTTCATAGGGTGCACACATCAATCATGGCAAAAATGACAAAAGTGCATGTTCTGATAAGAAACAGAAACTAACATCACATAGCACTCTTCTAACAGCATTTGGGCACCAAGATGAGCTCAAATGAAAATGATGCAATGAGATTAAATGATCTACTCGTCGAGACGAACAATTTGACATATTACACGCGCAAAACGGAGCTACGGATGCAGAATTACGATGTAATCAAAATGCAACAAAAATGTTAGCAGAAACGGGGACTTAGTGGATTTGGAGGGGAGAGGAAAGTCAACCATCGGCACGGATTGCGAGGTTCGCCGGAGAAGAGGCCGGGGAGGTCTCCGGCGAGGTCGGGGATGGCGGATCCGAGGCGCGTCCGGCCGGATCTCGCCGGATCCGGGCGCGGACCCCGAGGAGCGGCCGAGGTCGGGCGCGGGCGAGGTCGCCAGGGGCGGCGGACGGAGGCGCCGGCGGCGCCGGCGAGGAGCCGAGGCGGCTCGGGCAGGGAGGCGAGGCGGCGCGGGCGGCGCGCGATCGGGCCGGAGCGGCGGGCGGCCGGGCGCTGGCTCGGCGAAGCTCGCCGGCCGGAGGGCGGCGCCGGCGAGAGGGGCCGAGCCAAGGCGGAGAGCGGCGGGCGCGGCGGAGGCGGATCGGGCCGGCGGGCTCGCTGGCCCCGACGGGCCGGGCGGCGGGCGCGTGGCCGGGCAAGACGGGCAGCGCCATCTGGCTCGGGCGGCGGCGCTGAGTTTCGTCGGCCGACCGGACATGTCCGGCGCGCGCAGGACGATTTTAGGGTTTCGGGTGGAATGATCCGCGAATTTCGGGGAGGCACATATATAGGTAGAGGGAGTTAGAGAGTCCAAATGAGGTGCGGTTACCACACGATCGTGATCGAACGACCGAGAGCATGGAGGGAGTTAGGTGGGTTTTGGGCCACTTTAGAAGGGTGTTGGGCTGCAAACAAAAGAGGCTTTTGCGGTTACCCTGCTAACTGTTGAGTACCAAACGACCTCCAAATCGCTGAACTTGACAAAGCGGTTCACCGTGGTATACCAAGGCCGCTTGACAAACCTCGTCAATTCCGAGAACGTTTAACACCCACACACGAAAATAGGTAAAAGGGGGCGCCGGGAGACATAGGAGTGCCGGATTGCAAAACGGAAAACGGGGAAAATGCTCGGATGCATGAGACGAACACGTATGCAAAATAAAATGCACATGATGACATGATATGAAAAGCAGATGATGACATGTCAAAGAGAGACACGCAAGCACATGACATGGCAACGACGACGAATAACTGGCGGACACCTGGCGCATCGAATCCGGGGCGTTACATTGGTATACCACCGGTAGACCACCGGTCAAGTTTCGGGTCATTTGGAGCTCGTTTGGTACTCCAACGGTTAACCGCTTTCGCAAGAAAGGCCTATTTTAAGTTGCAGCCCAACACCCTCCAAAATAGTCTAATAACCCATCTAAGTCACTTCCATGCTCTCCGTCGCTCGATCACGATCGTGTGGTAAAACTACACCTCATTTGGACTCTCCTAGCTCCCTCTATGCCTATTTAAGCACCCCCATTCCAAATCCGGGTCCAAACCCTAGCCATCCTCATCCCCTGCCACGGACAAATTCCCGACGACGGACACGTCCGCCCCGCCACGCCGCCGCTGCCCGGCAAACTGGGCGCGACACGTGGCACCCGCCACACACTGCCGCCTGCCCGCCAGCCCGCTGCCCGCCTCAAGGTGTCTGCCTCTCGCCTCCGCCTGCCCGTCCCTCCGCTCCGCCTCCCTCCGCCCGTCGCGCGCCCGGTGAGCTCCGGCGCCGACCTCGCCAAGGCCCTCGGCGACCACCACCACCGCTGCCGCCCGGCCACCACCACCACTGCCGCCGCCACCGCCCGCCCCTGCCCCCGTCTCCGTCCTGGCGCCCCCTCCGGCCCGCCCCGCCCGCATCTCCTCCTCCGGCGAGCCAAGCCCGCCGCTTCGGATCTGGCCCCAATCTAGATCGGGAGCCCGAGGGTTGACTTCTTCCCCCCATTTTCGTCCAAGTTTTTATTTCCGTTGATTAATTTGTGGCATTTTCAACGCATCATAACTCTGCACCCGTAGCTCCGTTTCGTGCGTGTAATATGTCAAAATGTTCGCCTCGAAGAGTAGATCATTTCATCTCATTGCATCATTTTCATTTGAGCTCATCTTGATGCCCGAAATGCTGTTGGAAGAGGGCTATGTGATGTTAGTTTCTGTTTCTTAACAGAACATGCACTTTTGTCATTTGTGCTATGATTGATGTGTGCACCCTATGAATTTGAGTCCTACATGTGTTTTGTAATATGCCATGCCATCTTTCCAGAGGTGTATGCCATGTATTTTTGTGATCTATGTGGTGACTAGCACAAGCATGCAAACTAGGTGTCCTGATGTTGCTGTTTTCAACCCTGTTTAGCTGATATTTTGATGCCATGTTAACTTGATGCTTCCGAGAGATCTATGCATATTTTGAGATACTTCAGTAAGGATGTTTTGAACATATGGTTATGCTCTATCCATCCATGCCTTTGTTTGTAATTATGGAGTGCCATAATTTGAGTCAATCGAGCTCTACTTTTGCTATAAAATGTTTCCTGGCAGATTGTTTACATGTTATTCAATTTTGCCAAGGTTGTTGTAGTTGATCCATGTATGCTATGATGTTGTTCTTGCCATGTATGTGTTCTATGCCATGTCTTCTTGATGTATGTATGCTTAGTTTATCATGAAAGGCTCTGTAGTGAGTGCTTTGAGCTCTTAAACATGCCTACTTGTTATCTGTTTTTGACATGCCCAGTTGCTGAATCTGTTAACGAAACTTGCGATATTGACATGGGTGTTACTATATTTTCTGATCCTTTTTGGCTTATGGTCAGTAAGGGACTTTTGTTCTATGCTTTGAGTAGATTCATGCCATGCCATGTTTTGCTATTATAAGTTCCTGTAGCATGTTGCTTTCTTGCTCTGAACATTGCTTCCTGATGCTGATTTTGCCATGTTCAGTAATTTCACTAAGTCTGTGAAGCTGATATGTTTTGCACTTTTGCCATGCTTGTTTGAACCTGTTGTGGTGTGTTTTAGCCGTAGCTCAGTGATCATCTTTTGTCAAGCATCTTGAGTAGATCACTGCCATATACTTTGTTGGTACGTTTGGGTGCAGTAGCTTAATTTCTTGTTGCTTTCTAAGTGGCATCATGTTGTTAATGGCACATTTGTGCCATTCTTGTTTTGCTTGTCATTTGCAAACCGTGCATCCGATTCCGGTGATCTTTATATCGATTTCTACCGAAATCATCTCATATTTCCAGTGGCATACTTGGTTTGCCAAGTTGATGCCTGGTTCATCATTTTCCTTCCGGAGCGCGCATACGCATTGCATATCACATCTCACATATCATGTCATGTTTTGCATCTTGTTGCTTGTGCATTGCACCGTGATTTATTGTGGTTCCTTTGTTTGTGTTCTTGCTTTGGGTAGAGACGGGAGACGAGTACGTGAACGAGGAACCTGTTGAGAACGCTTACGAGGATCAAGATTTCGACAACTCTGAGAACATTGCAGGCAAGATGACCATACCCTCGAAATCACTTCTATCTTTGCTATGCTAGTTGCTCGCTCTTTTGCTATGCCTATGCTTCGATGCCTATCACTTGCTATATCATGCCACCCATATTGCCATGTCAGCCCCTAACCATCCTTTCCTAGCAAACCGTTGTTTGGCTATGTTACCGCTTTGCTCAGCCCCTCTTATAGCGTTGCTAGTTGCAGGTGAAGCATGAAGTTTGTTCCTTGTTGGAACATGGAGATGTTGTTCCTTATTGGAACATGTTTACTTGTTGGGGATATCACAATATATCTGCTATAATTAATGCATCTATATACTTGGTAAAGGGTGGAAGGCTCGGCCTTATGCCTGGTGTTTTGTTCCACTCTTGCCACCCTAGTTTCCGCCATACCGTGTTATGTTCCTTGATTTCGCATTCCTTACACGGTTGGGTGATTTATGGGACCCCCTTGACAGTTCGCTTTGAATAAGACTCCTCCAGCAAGGCCCAACTTTGGTTTTACCTTTTGCCACCTAAGCCTTTTCCCCCGGGTTTTCGCGAGCTCGAGGGTCATCTTTATTTTAACCCCTCCCCGGACCAAAGCTCCTTCGAGTGCTGGCCCAAATGAGTAGATCATGGGCCACCACGGGAAACTCGAGGCTTGGTTTTACTCAGAGGATGTCTCATCCGGATGTGCCTCGAGAACGAGATATGTGCAGCTCCTATCGGGATTTGTCGGCACAATCGGGCGGCTTTGCTGGTCTTGTTTTATTGCTGTCGAAATGTCTTGTAGTCCGGGATTCCGAGATTGATCGGGTCTTCCCGTAGAAGGAATATCCTTCGTTGACCGTGAGAGCTTATAATGGGCTGTTGGGACACCCTGCAGGTATTATCTTTCAAAGCCGTGCCCGCGGTTATGAGGCAGATGGGAATTTGTTAATGTCCGGTTGTAGAAAACCCGGTTGACCTCAAATAAAATACACATCAACGCGTGTGCAACCGTGATGGTCTCTTCTCGGAGTCCGGAAGTGAACACGGTGTTGGAGTTATGTTTGTCGTAAGTAGTTCAGATCACTTCTTGATCGCTACTAGCTTCACGACCGTGCTTTGCTCCTCTTCTCGCTCTCTTTGCGAATGTAGCCACCATATATGCTAGTCGCTGCTGCAGCTCCACCTTACAACTCTGTCCTTCCTATAAGCTTAAATAGTCTTGATCTCGCGGGTGTGAGATTGCTGAGTCCCCATGACTCACAGATTCTACCAAAACAGTTGCAGGTGCCGACGATGCCAGTGCAGGTGACGCAACCGAGCTCAAGTGGGAGTTCGACGAGGAACGTGGTCGTTACTACGTGTCTTTTCCTGATGATCAGTAGTGGAGCCCAGTTGGGACGATCGGGGATCTGTGTAGCATTTGGGGTATCTTCTTTTATTTTGGTTCCGTAGTCGGACCTTGAGTGTAATCATAATGATGGATGTTTATTTATGTACTGTGTGAAGTGGCGACTGTAAGCCAACTATGTATCTATTTTCCCTTATGTATTACATGGATTGTGTGAAGATTACCTCACTTGCGACATTGCTTTCAATGCGGTTATGCCTCTAAGTCGTGCTTCGACACGTGGGAGATATAGCCGCATCGAGGGCGTTACACTTGGGCCCATTCCCTCGAGCGCCTGGGGGCTACTGCTACCTCTACGTTGCCATTGACAAGTTCACCAAGTGGGCAGAGGTGGAAGTCGTCTGCACCATCCCAGCTGGTTCTGCGGTCAAGTTTATCAAGGGTCTCGTGAGACGCTTCGGGGTCCCCAGCCGCATCATCACTGATAACGGCTCACAGTTCACCAGTAATCTCTTCAAAACATATTGTGCTAACCTTGGAAAGCAGATTTGCTACGCTTCGTTGGTGCACCCCAGGAGCAATGGTCAAGCCAAACGCGCCAACGCAGAGGTCCTGAGGGGCCTCAAGACCAGGAATTTCAAGAAGAAGCCGGAGGCCTGCGGCAGGGGCTGCTACGACGAGCTCCAGTCCGTGCTATGGTCCATCCGCACCACCGCCACCAAGCCGACGGGTGAGACCCCGTTCTTCCTCGTCTACGGAGCAGAAGCGGTCCTCCCTCACGAGGTCAAGCGTCGCTCCACATGGGTACTGGCGTTTGATGAAATGCAACAGGAAGCCACGTGGGTGATGGACCTCGTGCTGGGGGAGGAACACCGCCGCGAAGCCGCACTACGGGCGGCAAGGTATCAGCAGGCGCCGCGGCGACCACTGCCACAACATCCGCTCCAGGACGCTCGAGGCGGGCGACCTCGTCCTGAGGCGGGTCCTCTCCAGGGAGGGGCTGTATAAGATCTCACCCATGTGGGAGGGCCCGTTCAGGGTCGTCCATGTCTCCAGGCCTGGCGCCGCGCGCCTAGAAACACAGGACGGGGTGCCCATCCAGAACGCCTGGAACATCTAGCACCTTTGGAAGTTCTATGGATGAAGCAAGGCCCAGCGCCTGTGAAGAAAGGCCCAATGCCTGTGAAGAAGGCCCATTGCCTGTGAAGATCGCCGCCCGTGACACTCTCATATAATAATGAGTGGGGCTGTACACGCCCCGGAGTCTCAGGAGTGCCGCCCTCGGGCCTCGGGGGCTCCCTCCCACGTCTTAGTGGCAGCACTTAGCTCCGCTCTGGTGAGAAGACTTGAAGACTAGACTAGGTGCCGGACGCGGCTTTTCATTTGCTTTCCGTAGTTGGCTCACCTTCTTTTAATTGAAGTTTGCTTCTGGTGTTCCTTGCTGATTTGGTTCCGTCACCTTTTGTCGTTATTTCTGACTCTAGTTAACCTGTTTTCTCTCTCTCGCATACCTCGCGAGGGGGCTAGGAAGGTGCCCTCTCAAGCGTTTTTCCTTCTCCCTGCCTTCCTTCTGCTTTCTCGCGAGGCACCCTCGCTCGAGCCCACAAGTTGGCGCATCTCTCCTAATCCGTGCCCCTCGGGTACCGCGATATGAAGCGCTGGGTCAAGGCTTGGGTGAACGATAAGTCTCCTAGCAAGCTTCCTAACGAATTTTTTGCAGTTCCTGAGTGACCACTGAGTCAAGACAGACACCATGAAACAAGTGCCTCATGAAGAGGAGGCTACCCCAAACGTGCCAAGCTAAGTTGTTTCCACACAAAACAACGTCACAACACAGCATAACATGGTGATTGAGGCATCACGGTTCGATACATGCCCCTCCGGGGCCCATACTGGTCCCTTTTTGATACAGGAAGAAAAGGAAGAACAAAATAAAAGTGGCGCTCGCCCCCACAATGGTTCAAGGGGGCGGGCCCTTGGCGATGTTCCGAGCTCAGCCGGACCCCTCCTTGCGCTTCACGAAGGCGCGGCGACGAGACGACCCACTGCCACCTTCGAAGCGGGCGCGGCAGTGTGGCGGCTGGTCGTAGCCACCATTGCTGGAGGTATCGCCAGAGGAAGAGCCACCGTAGCTGGACGAGATGCGGTTGGCACCAAGGGCGGGTTCGATCTCCTCCCCGTCCCGACCATCGCCAAGGCCGAGCACCTCCTCACCGTCGTTCACCTCGGGGTAGCACCCGGCGCGGCGACCATCTTCCCCAAACACCCTCACATAGAGAGTCGCATCACCGTCGTACTTGAAATGGAGGGTGCACCGCCTGCCCAGGGCGGGCGCGCGGGCGAACGTCTGCCAACCGCGGGCCAGAGCTATGTTGCCCGCAACGGAGATCTCAACCGCAACCCAAGAAGCCCTGCTGCAGCAACCGTCCGCTTGCAGCCAGAGCTCACTTGGACCAGAGGCTGGCAGCTCGTCGACAAAGAAGCGCGGAAGCTAAAGCCAGTTGCCGGCCGGATCCTCCGACCAGACGACGAACTCCGGCAGCACCTCCGCTGAGTGGAAGCGCGGCCAGGGAGGCCGTGCAACCATGGCACGTCTCCTCTCATCGGCAGGGCTGCCACGACCGGAGCGACCCCTGCCACGCGCAGCGGCGCCATCGCGGGAGCAAGGGGCCGCGGCGGGGGTCGCTGTGTGCTTGCGGGGACGGCCGTGTCCACGCTTGGGCGCTGGGGAGCCGGGCCCCTTGTGAGGGGCCTTATCCTTCTCCATGGCAGAGAACCTCTTCGACGGCGCCATTACTACTAATAGAGGAGCAAGGAGGAAGAAGCAAGCGGACTAGGAAGAGATGGGCGACGGGGGCTCCGCCCCCCTCCCCATTTATAGCGGGAGAAGGCCAACCGACACCTCCCACGATCACAGGTAATGATGGTTTTCCCTTGCATGTCGCAGGGACTTGTCAGGTCGGGCAGTTGCCGAGGCAGCGTGGGGAAGCGGAGACGCCCACGTCCAATCAACCGCCACGCGTCGACCAAGGCCGTAGGCTATTAGGGCCCATGGCGCTCCGCACTTGACCTTTGGCTTCGCTTCGGAGGCAAGCCTGAGCGCGCCTTGGGACCGGGGGCTACTTTCGGTGTTCTGGGAACGGGGGTCCCCAAACTTGCTTTCCTGCGGCCCATAGCATGGCTCAGCGCGTAGGCCCGTAGAGCCCATCTTCACCAACAAGCATTCAAGACCCTCGCGAGGCGGACGACACAAGACCTCCTCAGGAGCGGCCTCACCAGGTTGGCTCGCGAGGGGCGGAGAGATCAAGGCAAGGCAAACCTCGCGAGGTTCTCGTGACATGAGCCATGACGATCAAGATCAAGAGGCGCAGTGTCCTTGTTTCCCCTTTGGTGCTAAGGAAGCAAGCGCAGGCGCGGAGTACCAAGGCGTCAAGCAAAGGTTTCCATATCGGTGCAACGAGACCAAGACTAGTAGGACGGCGAGACGGAGGTCACCATGGAGCCCAAGGCGGCATCACCACCAGAGCCTTTTGCATGCGAAGACTGCTTTTGTCGGGATAAGCTGTACTAGTTGTCCCCTTCCAAATTGGCCGTTGTTGGCTCCCTTCCCGCTCAATATTTGGGGAGAGGACCAGGGCCTCTATAAATAGGACCAGCCACCACGGTAGGATGGGATCGAGAGTAATCCTCACCCACACACAGAGCGCAAGAACACCTCAACCTCAGGAGGCTATTCTTCCCCTTGTAACTGTTCATCCATAGCCCAAGAGGAAATCCACCACCACCACACTAGAGTAGGGTATTACACCACAACGGTGGCCCGAACCAGTATAAATCTTGTGTCCCTCGTGTTGTGAGTTCGTTGAGTTTGCCCTTGAGATCTTAGCAAGCTAGGACGTGGATCGGTAGGGGGAGAACTTCGCGCGCACCCCAGAGTTCGAACCTTAAGGGTTTTGCCGGAACCCGTGATCTGACACCCTTGCCAGCACGTGCTTCCCGCGTGAAACGGTCAGCGTCGCCCTGGAGCGTCAGTGCCGCATTAATGCCCGGCCAGAGCGGAGGCGACCTCTCACTGGCGCCGGCTTTGAAGCGGCACGACGGCCGAGAGAGCGCCGCTTCCTGGTGCATGTGCCAGCTCCGCGTCGAGGCTAGCCATAGGCCCTGTTTGGATCCATGGGTTAGAGTTAGTTTGAGCTAGTTGGGGCTCAAATAGCCCTAAAGTATACAAGCATAAAGGTTTAAATTGGAGCAAGTTGCAACGAACCCACCAAAAAAAACTATCCCACCCAAGAGGTGCTAACTGGAGATAGTTCTCATTGGGACCATTGAAAAATCACTTTTCTCTCTCCATCAAGTGAATTTATTGTCAATCTAACCCTGTCACCCAAATACCTCTTTGGCTATAGTTAGTTTAGGGTTAGTCATGAGTTAGTCTAACCTCTAGCTAAGTTAGAGTATCCAAACAGGAGCAGTATAGGACATGCAAGTTGCTCAAAACATACAGTCAAATTCGTACATGGAAGGATTTTTTGTTTTTGAAAATGGAACGTGAAAGGATTTTTTTTAGAATGCTCTTGGCATGTCGCTAACATGTGATGAGTTAACCGGCCTCAATAGACGGCAAAAACGCCAGCCCGCCGCACTTTGAGAGAGACGAGGAGGGAGAAGCGATACGGGCTGCTGGATTACTAGAGATAGGCGTCGCACAGAAGCCAAGAAATATGGTGATAGCGTGGGTTAGCCATGTACTAGTATGATGTAACTACACTGGGTTGCCGTGTTTCGTACTCTTCCAGTCCACTGTGGAGATGATTGGTTGATTTTATATCGCTGAATAATATAAAATATTATGAATGCAGACGCTCCACCCCGAGGTTCCTTGCTCCTTCTCGGTCGTCGGGAATCTATGTTCTTCCACTCTATTTTTTTACGTGAGCTTTGTTCATCCTTTTGCCAACACGCGACACATCTAGCATCAAGGTGAACGTGTCATGCAAGGATCGTTCCATCTATATGAAGAACACGTGGGACTGGAACTACGAGACGGACATGTACCCATGAGTGGACGTGCGAACCTGTGTAATATAGCGCAGTAAGTGAAGTAGAAAGGCAAAATTAGTATGAACATATGTGTGGCATATAGGCATTTGTCTCTTACTACCACTAAATGTTGGACGTGCAATGCCCGGTGATGTTATGGAGTACGTGACTAAGTACTCTACTACTACTATATTAATTGGAGGCACATATTAGGTCTTATATTTTTTTACGTGTATGCCCCGAGACCTTCCAACTAGACGTGTCTTTCTCTCCGGGTCGCACTTTGTATCGTTCATAGCACTAGTACAGTAGTACTACTACGTGTGGTCTCCAACCCAGAAGTGGAGACGCTCTACCACGCTGTTCATGTCCCACTCCTTTCGCTGACGTGTGGGACATCCAGCACGTGCCGTGTGTTTGGCACTCCTTCATCGTAAGAGTTGAAATGCTAGCATTCATTAGAAATAATATATATATAAATCACCAGTGATACTATAGCACGCAGTTTCCTTGCTCCTCAATATCAGAAAGAATACTTCCGCTCGCCGACATGTGGGACGTCGACCATCCTGGTCCACTTGCCATGCCCGCAGAACTCCAAGGGAGAGTCACCCCGGTCGTCGCACCGCAGTAATTACTAATGAGCCATCAAATCACAGGCCCAACCTTACCCACTGTGAAGTTGCTCGGATGAAGGAACCATCATGACTTCGTTGAATTCTGCTTCTTGAAGAGAACTACTGTGCCAGCAGTATTGCTAGCTACAGTAGTTACCCCAGCAGAGGCCTCCTTTCGTTCATAGGATAGTAATTTTATAGGAATATGAAAATCATAGGAATTCCTATAGAGAAAGAGATGCCATTTGATGCATAGATAGGAATTTTTCCATTGAGTCTAGGCTAATGTACTGGTAATTTGCTCTAAAAACTACAGTAGTAACTAGTAGTACTGGTACATGCTCGTTGTCGGTGTCAAAACCGGCGGATCTCGGGTAGGGGGTCCCGAACTGTGCGTCTAGGCGGATGGTAACAGGAGACAAGGGACACGATGTTTTTTACCCAGGTTCGGGCCCTCTCGATGGAGGTAAAACCCTACTCCTGCTTGATTAATATTGATGATATGGGTAGTACAAGAGTGGATCTACCACGAGATCAGAGAGGCTAAACCCTAGAAGCTAACCTATGGTATGATTGTTGTTCGTCCTACGGACTAAAACCCTCCGGTTTATATAGACACCGGATAGGGTTAGGGTTACACAGAGTCGGTTACAATGGTAGGGGATCTACATATCCGTATCGCCAAGCTTGCCTTCCACGCCAAGGAAAGTCCCATCCAGACACGGGACGAAGTCTTCAATCTTGTATATTCATAGTCCAGGAGTCCGGCCAACGGTGATAGTTTGGCTATCCGGACACCCCCTAATCCAGGACTCCCTCAGTAGCCCCTGAACCAGGCTTCAATGACGACAAATCCGGCACGCATATTGTCTTCGACATTGCAAGGCGGGTTCCTCCTCCGAATACTTCATAGAAGATTTTGAACACAAGGATAGTGTCTGGCTCTGCAAAACAAGTTCCACATACTACCGTAGAGAGAATAACCTTTGCACAGATCCGCTGACGTATTCCGCGGCGTGACATCACACCACGGCCAGGCCTTTATACGAATCGTTTTTACTGTCCCACCTCAGCGTGTTTAGAGAGGCGGTTTCTTCGGCACGTCTTATCAGAGTGGAAATCGTGCCCCCTTTATTCCGGGATCCTCATCAATACGGGCGTGGGTAACCCAGTCGTGCCCGTTGGCATGCCTCCCCCATCGAAGGCAAGTCCCGAACGGTCACGGGGAGGGCTCTTGGTATTCAACCTCTTTATAACGAGACCAAGGCCCGCTCCTTTCTTTCAATCTCAATCGAATCCGCCCCTCGCCTCGAGTTCCAACACCCAAAGCTCCTGATTTAGGCGCTTTGGACCTTCAACGATGTCCGGCTCCGACCTGCACGGCCGGCGGATGTCTTCCTCCGTCACGGAAGAAGATGTACTAAAGCTGAGAGACGCCAGGTATCTAAACGGCGAAATTTCGCATAGGCTGCCTGCCCAAGGGCGGGTTATTCCCACTCCCGAGCCTGGTGAGAGCGTGGTATTCGTGTCTCGCTTCCTTCGGGGTTTAGGCTTCCCGACGGACCCCTTTGTGTGGGGGCTCATGTTTTATTATGGGCTGGAATTCCATGACTTGGATCCGGAGTCCATCCTCCACATCTCGTCGTTCATTGTCGTATGTGAAGCCATCCTCCGCATTACTCCTCACTTGGATTGTGGCTCAAGACCTTCAAAGTGGAGCCAAGATGATCAAGGGGCATCGAGCAGAAAGCGGAGGGGCTGTTATAAGCAAGAATGCGGACGCCCATGGCCCGAGGGCTCTTTTCAAGAGGAGCTCAATTTATGGCAACAGGTGGTTTTATATCACCGCTCCTGGGGGCACCAAATGGGCGGCGCCACCTGCCTTCCGCTCGGGTCCTCCACTGTGGCGGGCGTCAGGGGTCAATAAAGGGCTCGACTGGGGATCGTCCAAGGACGTACCTCTGTTGCAGGGCCGTATTCGAGACCTCCGAGAGAGAGAGAGAGATCAATCTGGTCGTAGTAGCGCAGGTCATGTTGATTCGTCGCACCTTGCCCTGCAAACGTCGCCCCCTCCGCCTGTGGGAGTTTAATCCGGAGGGACCACGAGCTCTCCAACATTTTATGGGTGTAACGCCCGTGGAGATGTACCAACTGTTCTTCGGATCAGAAGCAATGTGTCCGGACTTAACCGAGGACGCAGGTCTAAGCTGCAATCGCCCGGATACTCAAGTAAGTAGTCCTGTACCCAGACATGCTATCCGCATATTTATAATACACTTGCCCTTAAAAGAGCTATCCTTTAAACATGAGTGGATATCAAAAGCAAAACTGATCAGGTGTCCGGCCCCCCTCCCTGAGACCACGCCAGATCCTGTATTGACCAAGATGCTAGAGGTTGTGCCTTTTGAAGAAGGCAAAGGGGGGAACAAGGGAACTACTACCTCCGTGAAGGAGGCTATCAAGAAAGGGAGGATCGAGAATCCCTCCCTCCAAGGGGAGAAGAGGACCGCTTCTGAAGATCCGGAGACCAAAGCCTCGAAGCGGGGAAAGAAATCTTCACCAGAGGGTCCTGCGGCGGGAGATGCCCGGCCGCACTATTTCCCCAAGGAGATCAGCCCTCCAGCGAGCCGTAAGTAAAGGGGGGCATTTTTTTAAAAGAGAGACATCCCCGTTTTATTTCTGAAGGTAACCAAAAGTTTACCTTGTAGTTCGAGCATTTTGATAGAATTATTATGGAGTCTGATTTTTTTTCTTGAGGCCATTGAGACTATGAATGGAGGAGGATTCTCATCAACAGTAGTTGTTCCATACTTTGAGGATATTTGTATTCAGCTTACTACTTTCAGTTGAATTCTTGTTGTGTAATAGGGATGCTAATTTTGTTGGTCATGGCTTAGCTAGGGAGGCTGGTCACAATACAATGTTTGGGTTGATGGACCTCGAGTGACCGTGAACCCTCTAATTTTATTATTTTCTTACTTGTGGATCATGTAACAACTACTCCCTCTGTAAAGAAATATAAAAGCGTGGGAGTATTTTTTTCATGATATAAAATATTTGATAACAATAAAGTGAGCCCTTCACAGCAGAGCTCGTCTTCAGGGGATCTTGGTTCGGAGATGATGGAGAGCGAAACGCCTCCGCCTGCCGTACCGTTATGCGAGGTGGATGACCCTGAGGTGTCATCGCAGATGGCTTCTCCGAATCTGGTGGGGCCAGAAGGCAGCCGTATGTCCCCTCAAAGCCCTCCATGTCCGGCCTTCGAAAAAGGCCACCGGACGAGTCCGGCACCAATGGGTGTACGGTCGGAGGAGCTGAAGGATCTGCTCGGGCGAGCGTCTATCTCGGAAGATCACCGTACGTTAATGGGTACGGTGATTGAAAGGATTTCATCCGCTGAGAGCGGATTGCATGAAGCCGTCGTAAGTTTACTAACAGGTTTTGTGGTACGCAAAATGATGTACCTTCTGACAGTTTTGCATATAAAATGCGCCCTGTATAGATAGTAGCCCCTGAGACTTGGTGCGGTGTCAGAAATGACGGTAGCGCCGAGGATCATAACCCAGTATAATATCGCTCTTCCTATGTAGGTGGCGAAGCATCCGGTGGCTAGCCGGGCTGATGAATTTGCCGAATCAAGCGGCAACTTGACGTGGCGGATCACGGACATCACGCTTGTTAATAAGCGGCTTGACGAGTCACAAGGTATGCAACTTCTCCACGGACACCTGGTGCGGGAGCTTGACGCCCATGCCTTACAACATGTATGCTTGATGCGATGGTGCCGCTGCTATGGAGAGCCTTGGTGAGCTCGCCCGAGCCAAGGAGCAAGCGAGAAAAAGTGATGCGGCTGCCTTAAAAGGCGGCCGCAGAGCTAAAAGTTTAACAGGCTACTCACTGCCGAAGCAAGAAAGAAATGGCTGAGATAGCCGTGAAATTGAAGAATGCTCTTGACCGTTGCGAGCTTCTTGAAAAGAAGATCGAGCGAAACAAGAGGACCTGAAAAGGCCGCCATCGAGGCCAAGGATACTCGCTCGCAATGAGAGCTATGAAGGAGGAGCTACGTCGGGCGGAGATATTGCAGCTGGAAAGCCCTTTACGATCTGGAGGAAATTCACGGATCCTAAATACGCTCAATTGGACCGGCTGTGGGGTGCCGAGGATGCTTATCTGGACTTGGCGGCGAAAAGCCGCAGACGCGCCGAACACTTCCGAGGTCAAAGGATCACGGAATGGAAGAGCTTTTTGGTCGCATTCCATAGTCCGGGCGTCCACTTTCATTAACCGATCGTTTGGCGAATGGGCTGAGCTGAATAGGTTGTCGGACTTGCCATGAAGGCTGTCATGACTCATTTGTGGCGAAAAGGCCGAGCGAAGAGTTATTTTGGCTTGGTGCAACAGTTCCTTGGTGTGGTGCCGCATATCGTTGCAATGAAGCGGTCAAGATGCATAGAGGGTGCGGATGGCTCTTGCCGTGTCAAGACATACTTGGCGGAGATGAAGGCCACCGACGTTGCATCAAGATTCGGACGAAGCAGTACTGCCGAGCACTATTTTGAGGAAGTCTGCGGCGCTCGTTTAATAGAGACGCAATGCTCGAAGGATATTATGCTTTAGTGACATGTATGATTTGTGAAAACAATGTTTCAATATAATATAAGAGCTTTTTATACTTGTGCGTTCAAGTATTAAAACACCTCTGTCTGGCGGTTGATGTATATGTATATAACCTGAAAGATGGCAGTCTTGACATTACGCACATAGTCTTGGGTGTTTGCAAAAGGCACATTTCACACTTCATCCAACGTCTTGGTCCTGTAAAGAAGGTGATAAGCGTAGCAAACTAGGCAACGGACTATAATGCTTTATCACTTTCACTTAGCCATAGGAGTTCGATGGTGGGGCTACTATATAGCCCTAGGGGCACCGCGCTCTCCCGAATTGGGCGCGTATGTGCTGACCGAAAGCGGTCCTTCGTTAATCTTGAAATTCTAAACATTCCGAAGGGTCATCGAGTGGTTGACCAGTCTCACGCTATATCATGATAGTCAGTTTTCGGCTTTCTCTCTTGAGGTGCTCACCGGCGAACCGGGCACAACCGCAGTAGTTCTCCACAGTGCGCGTTAACCGATAGAACGAGCGTAAGGCAGCAAAACACAGAGCCGGGCAAGCCCAACATTTGACCAAAGACATGATTCAGAGCTGATGCATATAAGGCCTAACTCGAGACGCCGAACACTCCCTAAGTTACTCGGTCTTTATGAAAACGGGCAGAATAATGCCTAAGCCCCCGTGTCCGTGCACGCATAAAAATTCTGGTGCAGCCGATGCCAAAACGCCAGCCTCCTCCTCAGTTATAGCAAGAAACCGGGGGATGTGTATCAACAAGAGACAGTAAAAAAGGTTTGCGCAGGGTCTTAATCTGAAAAGGATCCTTGCAACGGGTCCCTACTGCACGTTTGCGCCTGTGTCTCCGTTGTGCCGTATCCTGGACGGGTGTAGCACGGTGTTCATCTCCGTCCATTAGGACTTGTGTAAATTGGAGTCCGTCGATTATAGGATCTAATATCAAGGCAGTCCATCCTACGTTCCAGATACTTCCGGAATAATGCTGATGGTCGAAGGTGATTGATTTTGACAACCAACGTTGGGACTCTGCTGGGATAGACCGTGCGGCGTGCGTTTCTATGGGCGCCGCTCTGTTTTTCCTTTTTGTCACTTGAAGTGAGTTCACTGTTTTGACTTCATGTGGGAAATTCTTTTGTTTTCCGGTGCTCTGCTTGTGGGGTTCATCATCGTCCTCACTTGGTGTGTCGAGCCCCTTGTGTTCGGCATTGAGTTTGCCAGACTGCTTGAAGACCCAACAATCTCTGTGGGTATGGTTTGCAGGCTTCCCGGGAGTACTGTGGATTTGGCATATTTTCTCCAAGATTTTGTTTAGGTTGGATAGCTCGTCGCTGTTGTCTTTGAGGGGAAGTTTTTTATGATTCTGCCGGGAGCTTCTGAATCCGGCATTGACTGCCGTGCTCTTCGGGCTGTTTCCCTTTGTCCGGCGCTGGTCCTTGCTGCGTCGTGGTTTTCCATTCCATCCCTCGACTTGGATGTACTTGGGTCGCTGGTACTGCATCTTGCCAGCCAACTATCCTCTCCAGCATAAAAGCGGGTTATGAAACTTGTTAATGCAGCCATTGTTCTCGGCTTCTCTGGCGAGGTGTCACGGCAAGCCATTCGTCTCGGACGTTGTGTTTGAAAGCTGCTAAGGCTTGGCGTCCGGACAATCGACTATTTGGTTCTTTTGATGAGGAACATGTTCCGAATTTATGGGCTGACTCTCCGGTTGTTGAATTATGTGACTTAAATCGCTCGCATCCGGAGGACGGACATAAGTCCTTTGAAAATTTGCCGAAATCTTCCTCGAGCTCTTCCCAACTTCAATGGTATTTTCAGGGAGGCTTTTGAGCCAATGCGGGCTGGCCCTTTGAGCTCGAGGGTAAGTATTTTATGGCGTGGAGATCATCTCCTCTAGCCATGTGTATGTGGAGGATGTAATCCTCAATCCGAGACTCGGTCTGTTGTTCCATCGTATGCCTCTATGTTTACGGGTTTGAATCCCGCTGAAATTCGTGATCCAAGACCTCATCGGTGAAACACGGGGTGTGCGACACCCCTATATTTGGGTGTGCCGTGATGTTCGGATATTTGGCGTGTTGCATTGCTTGGAAGAGCTTGCTTTCTCGGCCCATAGATGGACCTAACTGGGCCATCCTTTTGATGCGAATCCTTATGCAGATCGCGTGCCGGCTTGTGTGTGGTGCTGCTTGCTGCTCCATGTTTGCCATGTGGTCGTCTATCCGACCGGGCGGCCTCTTTGTTCTTTGATTGCGGGGGCTCTACGGCCTCCTCATCGAATTCGGGCAATAATTTGCGCTTGGGTAGCTCTTTGTTTGGCGGTATCGCCGTATTTCTCTGCGGTGTTGAGTACTTTGCTCCATCTGATTACGAGTGCATTTTCCGCTGTTTTGAGCTTCCGCTTACCTTTTTCAGGCTACTGCTGCAGCGGCGGCGAGCCTTTTGTGGAGGTTCTTCTGCTCCAACAATTTGTCCGGCGTGAGATCATCCGGACTGTTATCTTCGCCGGGGGCGGGTTGTTTATCAAGTTGTCCTGTTGGACGGTTGCTCGATAGCATGTTCATCGTCCACCGTTCACCTGCTGTATGGCTGGAGTGCGTGTAGCTGCCGTCTTTGTCGGCGGGACTTGTGCGGCGTTTACGTTGCCGTTTTGACTGCTTTTTGAGGGATTTATCCTTCGTCGTGTCCCGTTGTTCCTCGTCGTCACTTCCTTTAGGTGTTTCCGCCATGTATACATCATGGGATGAGGTGGCTGTCCAGTATCCTATAGGTGTTGGTTCATGGTTGTCTCCTACATCGTCGTCCATACCGTCGATGTCTTCGGAGTCGAAATCGAGCACGTCATTTAAGCTTTCGACAGTGGCTACAAAGTGGGTGGTGGGTGGGCGTTGAATTTCTTCGTCGTCCGCATCCCAACCTTCCTGACCGTAGTCCGGCCAGGGCTCTCCTGATAAAGAGAGAGACTTTAGTGAATTCAGGATGTCGCCAAAGGGCGAGTGCTGAAAGATGTCCGTGGTAGTGAACTCCATAACCGGCGCCCAATTGGATTCGATTGGCAGGGGCGCGGAGGGTTCAGAGTCCGGAGAGGAGTCCGGCACCTTGGAGTCACGGTCTTTGCAAGGGACAGGGATGGAGTTCGGCTCAATCGCTGTAGAGATCATAGCCCCCGAGGCGGTGTCCAACCACTCGTCCTCGATCGGCGGAGTCGGCTCCGAGCTAAGGGTCGGAGTGGACGCTGGTGCGACCTCGAGGCACTGCTCGTGGCAGAGCTAGATCGTGCCATCGAGACTGTCTTGCGCGCTTGGCTGTGGCTCGAATCCGTCGAAGATCAAGTCTCTGCGGATGTCGGCCGTGTAGTTCAATCTCCCAAATCTGACCTGATGGCCAGGGGCGTAGCTTTCGATCTGCTCCAGATGGCCAAGTGAATTGGCCCGCTGTGCAAAGCCGCCGAATACGAAGATCTGTCCGGGGAGAAAAATCTCACCCTGGACCGTGTCGTTGTTGATGATCGAAGGAGCTTCGGGCCTAAGGATGACGACACAGAGGAACTCTCAATGAAAGCACCAATGTCGGTGTCAAAATCGGCGGATCTCGGGTAGGGGGTCCCGAACTGTGCGTCTAGGCGGATGGTAACAGGAGACAAGGGACACAATGTTTTTACCCAGGTTCGGGCCCTCTCGATGGAGGTAAAACCCTACTCCTGCTTGATTAATATTGATGATATGGGTAGTACAAGAGTGGATCTACCACGAGATCAGAGAGGCTAAACCCTAGAAGCTAGCCTATGGTATGATTGTTGTTCGTCCTATGGACTAAAACCCTCCGGTTTATATAGACACGGATAGGGTTAGGGTTACACAGAGTCGGTTACAATGGTAGGAGATCTACATATCCGTATCGCCAAGCTTGCCTTCCACGCCAAGGAAAGTCCCATCCGGACACGGGACGAAGTCTTCAATCTTGTATCTTCATAGTCCAAGAGTCCGGCCAACGGTGATACTTCGGCTATCCGGACACCCCCTAATCCAGGACTCCCTCACTCATAATTAATTAAACAAACATACGGGTGACATAGACACACACACACTAACTACTAGTACTACTACTTCTCACATGCTGGCTAGACGCCGTCGTTCTCCTTCCCGGCTTTGTCGGCGACACCCCACCGTGCTTGGATCTCCGCCGACCTCTCCGCAGCAGTGTGTGCGTCCTCTTCTTTCTTGCGGCGGCAGGCCTGTCTTTTCTTGAGTGCTTTCTGACTTTTCCGCTCCCTCTGTGCGGCTTTGGCCGCCTCTTGCTCTACCGCCCATTCGGCCTTGGCAGCTTCAAATTCCGCCCACATAGGTGTGAGGTCGCGAGCAGCGATGAACTCGGCACGGCGGGATGCCACCGCTTCCCTACCATTCTGTGTGCGGTCATGGGCGGCGAGGAACTCGGCGCGGCGGGATGCCATCACTTCCTTACCAGTTAGTGTGCGGCGCGGTGGCATGAACGGCGCTTGGTTATAGCTCTGGGGTGGAGTGGCCGGACAACCGTAAAGTGCATTGGTTTGTGAAGAGCTCAAGGACAGAAGACGAAAGAAATTTGGATTCCCCTTCAATCCTGGTCATTTATTACCGAGTAAAATGCATTGGCAGTCATTGAACTTGTCTTGATAGCTCACTTTGATCATTGTATACAAGATATGGTGATTATACGGTCACTGGCTTGGCGTATAGCTCCGTATTTGTCTGGTTGACCAGTCAAACAGTCCGCATGCGCCTCATCAGCTCGTGTTCTTTATCTATCTATCTATCTATGCGGCCTACCTATTAGTGGAGAAAGAAATAAAAACCAAACTTATGCGTATGTGACAATACTGTTTAGACGTTTGCTGGAGGCCTCCGCGAACATCGAGCATGTATTCACCTAGCTCAACACCAACGGCCATACTCATGACTCGGCACCTTGCTCATGTATATCGTCCATCACAATGACAATCTATAAAACAGCCTAGCTAGAGAGGGTACTATGGTGCAGAGTATGTACTATCGTGAGCAACCGATCATAGTGCCACTGCACACGAGTGTGTGTCTGATCGATTCGTCCATTGTTCATAAGTTATGCATGGTTGTGTGGTGTCTAATGGTGGTCGTCGAATGCTAGCTGGCAACAAGAGCAGTTGCATGGACGCCTGGTTGTCAATACGTGCCGCATACACTTCAAAGGCTCGTCATCCATGAGTTCACATTTTACCACCACGCCAGCGTCTGACCGCCCTGGAAACCCCTTCCATCGCTAGCGCGCGCTTCCCGCCTGAAATAATCACCGTCTCTCCAGAATGTCAATGCCGCATACACCGGCCTTAACTGCAGGTGCAGTTGGTGTGTCACTGACATGCGGGCGAGATGCCCGTTGGGCCCACATGTCAGTGAGACAATGCACCTGCGGTTAAGTGACTGAAGCAGCATCCGCATTCACGCCCGATGCGACCTCTCACTGGCGCCGGCATTGCAGCAGCGCGACGACCGAGAGAGCACCACCCGCGCGGCATCCCGGTGCAAGCGACTGCTCTGCGTTAATGACACCACGGCCATCCTTCCGTCCGCCGCCAACATTAATGACATGCGGCTGCCGACGAACGTACTCCGGTGCCAGCCGTCCATCTGTCTGTTGCGGCTCATTGCCATCCGCCCGCTATATTAACTTGAGCCCCAGCTCCCAGCCATAGCCAAATACCCACACTCATTCTCCTCTGGTCCATTCCTTCTGTTGGCACCACTCCAAGCATGGCCTTCGGGCACTCCAAAGCTCTCTTGAACGTACTGTCGCAGGAGCATACGAAGGACATCGGTGGCTCTGCTCCGAGCGTGCTCCAAAGCTCTCTTGGACGTACTCTCGCAGGAGTAGACGAAGGAGATTGCCGGCTCCCCCCTGGCCGCCCTCCACTGCCACGACCATGAAGCCGGCGCACGTGCGCGGGCGCAGCCGGCAGCGATGAAGAGTAGTACACGGTAGGTCACCACTGCTCTGGTCCCAGGAAGGCCACCACTCCTCCACTCAGTCGACGCCAAGCTTGGTGGGATAAAAATCGGCGGTGATTAGCCGCTTGACGGTGACGTGGAGGCGGAAATCTTCATAACCTTGTGCTCCGGAGGAGGAGGTTATCGAGGCGGATAAGAAGGAGGCAAAGGCAATGGCCGGCTTTCTCGGGTTCATGGCCGGACATGGTGGTCGGGGCCCGGCGATCGTTTAGATTAGGTTTACAGTAGGTTTACTACAGTTTGTGCAAAATATGTAATTAATTTCGTCCAGTTTATAGGAAAAGTTCTCGAAATGTAATGAATTTCATCCGGTCAATTTGAAATTTTCTTTGTTTGCATGAATTTCGTCCGGTTAGTTCATATAGTTGTTGAAAGGTATGCGGGAAGCATTGGATGGCATCCATCAGTGTCCTCGGACAGATGCTGGTGTAAATTTGAGGGCCAGCGCTGGAGATGCCCTAACTATCATGCTATAATCGCTAGCAGTGCTCCATTATTTCGCAGGGAACAGTTATCCCTCGATCAAAATCAGATCCGCCGTGTTTCGCACTCCTCCCATGTAAGAGTGTAGACTCTTGCTTACATAAAAATGGAGCAAGTGGACGGCACTGTAGCACGTCATATCACTCAAACTAGTCCGCCTAACGCGTGGGAAAGCACCGCCCTCGTCATTTTGTTCTGGATTTCTATCAATCGATCGCATGAAAATGTTACGCTTTGCAAGTTCAAAAGGAAAAGGCGGCACACTTACAACTCGTACGCGTCGCGTTCACGTCGCACCCCCGACAGTCCGGCTCGCACGCCGCTCACCAGAGGGGACACGCGTTGTCTTGCATTTTCACTGACATGTGGGACTGCAATTGAATAAACCGTCAATAGCCGAAATCTAATCGCTCGTGGCGTCGGTGAGAGGAGAGAGGCGGGGAGGGAGAAGAGATCGCCCACCCGCCGCACGGACTCCAAGAAATATGTGGTGATAATGTGAGGTGGGCCATGCGGGAGTCCGCACCGCTTCCAAGCCCGCTTCTTACCGCCTGGCCCACGGAACCCTCCCCACCCCACCACCTCCCAGCTCCCCCTCAGAGGCCAGCTGCCCGCATTCATAGCAAGTAGTACCAGTAAAATTCTGGGCTATAAAGAGCATGTACAATGGTTGATAAGGTAGTCTTATCATAAGTCTTGCATGTAATTTATAGATGACAAAAAAACATGTGTACAATGGATCATCTCTTAGCCTTATCTTCAATAACTAGTTATTTCTAAAAACATGGTGAAACATATTGTGCTAAGAGATCATCTCGTGTCTTCTCTTAAATAAGAGAAGACAAGCCTTTTCTTATGATTTCTCTTTCCTCCACCTCATCATTTATCCTATGTGGCATCCCTAGAATAGAACCATTGTACATGCCCTAAGCCCGCTTATGTGGACGAGAGAGAGGCATTGACAAAGTCAAGGAGTGGGATCTGCAGGAGCCCGTCTCTACACGTGCTCCTAGGTATAAAAAAACCAATTCTAAAAAAAGAGGCATCAAAAACAATTGTGTCTAAAAAAAGAAAGGTAAAAAACATTTGAGAGGAAATGGATAGAGAGAAAGTGAGAAAAATTTGTAACCTTATAGCCAACCTTATAGTCAACACTATGGTAGTATTACATGAGGAAGGAGGGAGTGCTGCACATGCCAAGTTCACTGGGCTGCCGTGTTTCACACTCCTCCGTTGTAACAGTGAAGACAATAGGTTTCATCAAAAATTAAACAATGAATACTCGTTGCTCGTCCACTATATCGGAAAGAATACTTTCATTCACCGACATGTGGGACGTCGACCATCCTGGTCCACCTGCCATGCACAAAATTATCCTGGTCCACCCCGGTCGTAGCGCAGGCTCAACCTTTCCCACTGTAAGTTAGTCGGACGAAGGAACCATCATGACTTCGTTGAATTCCGCTTCTTCATGAAAACTTACTCTACCCGCAGTACTGCTACCACACACGAAGACTGTATGGAACTGTACCACATCATATCACTAAAACCCACTAGGCCAAACTAGCCCGCCTAGGATTTGTACTCCCTTCGTTTCAAAGTTAGTAGTACAAAGTTGACTCATCTATTTTGGAACGGAGGGATGTCTCTGTACTGCTAAGATTTTGTGTTGTACCTCTCTGTACTTTTGCTACGATTTTCCTACCCTATGAACCAAATGAGGCCTGGATGTATCCGTGTCGACTATTGTCTGATCGATCGCTAAGCCTACAATTTTAGGAGCTTGGGATATTGGCCGATCGATGACGGATCAGTATAAGCGTACCACGAGCTCATCAGCCCCAACATTTCTCTTCGGTGAGTGTTTTGCAAGTACTATAACTCGCACAGTAGCTAGCCTACTAACACCAAGAATCATCAAATAAGCCCTGCTGATATGATAAACAGTTCAAACTTACATCTAAGCATGCCATATATTACATCAAAAGCTGGTGAGGATACATGTGTTTCCATAACTCGGAGAGGGTTCGCATGATTCACTATCAAACAAAAGTAGCAAGTACCGCCCACACAAGACAGTGCACTAGCCCTAAGATGGTTTGATAACATGCATCGTTCTGGTAATTAAACACAGGGCAATGCAAACTACCCTAAAGGATTAGCGCGACCAACTATTTCTTGTCATCGATCTCTTGGGCAATGACCACAGCACATACAGCGACATGGGAATCGATCTCTGGGGAGATGTCCACTGGACTACCCGCGACATCGGAATCGATCTCTGGGGCGATGTCCACAGGATGTACAGCGGCATCGGAGTCGATCTTCGGGGCAATGCCAACAGGATGGACCGCGACATCGAAAACGATCTCTGGGGCGTTGTCCACAGGACGGGCCGCGACATCGGAATCATCAAGGACGTCCACTGGCACCTGCACAACCCTAACATATTAGCAAGCACATTGCAAATAATCAAAAACCACAACTATGGTAATAAGCCATTATTTTTTTACCTTGTGCGGCTCACCGGGGGATCCCATCCCTCCGGGGCCATCTCCTCGTCCTGGATGGGGGCCATCACCTTGCCAGGGGAATACTGCTTCTCAACGGCGACTATCTCCTCAAACTCGGCCTTGAGCCTTGCATGGTGGCCATCAGAGTTTCTGGGGTAGGCATAGTGGGGCCCTTGCTGTTCTTCCACTTTCTTTGAGGAGATCGTCTGCCAACGTCGTCAACTCTTTGGCTAGTGCTCGTTTCTTGGAGTTGTTCGTCTCCATGGGTTTGCCCGCCAACATGGTCAACTCGTTGGTTGGTGCTCGCTTCCTGGAGATCGCTGTCTCTAGTGGGTTATCCGCCGGCAACTCTTTGCCTAGTGCTCCAGGATCCATCAATGTACTGACAAACAAAAAGCAATCGAAAGGAAACCACAATCGCAATGAAAACGGGAAAAGAATAGGCTGTGAGAATCGGTCGGTGCTTCACAAAAAGAAGATTCTTGGAATGAAAATATAGCAGCATCACTGATTCGCCCACCTTTCCTTCGTCGGTACAGAAGAAAAATGGCAGAAGTGAGTAGCATGGAGTGAGGTTTTCTTCAAGAAAGGGGAGAAAGGGCTTCAACGAGCGTTCCAGTGAAATGATGGTTGCTTTGTCCAGTCCAACTTCGAGGCCACTTTACCACTGCTGGTAAAGGTGTGGGTTTTGTGATATGACGGGTCATGACAGCCACACCAGGGTGACCGGTGAGTTTTGACTGTAGCATCTCGCTATGATTTGGTGGATGGCACGCGGGCCCGGATGCGTTGATGTCCCACATGTAGATAGAGTGGATAGTAATATAGGAGTGCTCAATATTGTGCACCGCGACCAATGCGGAGAGGAAAACGAGAGTACTACATAATTAATGCATGATTTAATTAGGGTAGTTTTGTAAAGTATGAGATACATTCCTCCAATCGCAAAATTCCTTGGTTGATGAGATTTGAGATTTGAACCCTATAAACCGGAAGGGAGATTTGAGATTTGAGATACTGCACGCGGTGTAGTCAAGTCACTTGTTGGAATCTCTAGAAAGACTTATACCACATGATTCTCTGCTCCTTACTACTACGTACTACTTCGCCGACATGTGGGACAGCCAGCAGCATCCGGGTCGACGTAATACGTGTCATGCACCAGATTAGAGTGCGGAACGGAAGGGGCATCACCCGGTCGTGCCGCTGGCCTGTTTGGATACTCTAACTCAGCTAAAGGTTAGAGTTAGATTCTACTCCTGAACTAACCCTGAAGTAACTCTAGCGAAAGAGGTGTTTGGATGACAGGGTTAGATGTAGCGCGGATACGGCGAGGTTCCTTCATGGGCAGTGCGAGAGGGAGGGATGGAGGGAGAGGACGAGAAGCTTCGAGGAAGTGGGGAAGGATCTGTTGCGGGGAGAGCGATAGAAAAATGTGTTTTTTAGTGTCCCGAGAAGAACTAACCCAAATAAGCACCTCTTGGGTGGGTTAGATTTTTTGAATGGGTTAGATGCATCTAACCCAAACTAACCCTCCTGTTTGGATATTTTTGGGTTAGTTGAGTTCAAACTAACCCAAACAAACTCTAACACATGGATCCAAATAGTAATGCGCCGTCAAATCGCACAGCCCGACCTTTCCAGCAGTAAGTAAGTTGAATCAGCTACTCCCTCACCCTCCTCGCCTCTCTGTCCAACTGCCTACGCGAAAACTGCCACGGTACTGCCCGGGAAAAGCCCCGCCCTCAACTTTTAACTACGCAAAAATAGTTCGAGCTTGTTCATTCTATATAAATACTAGTACTGTATGTTTATTCACCCGTGGGGTTGTTCAATGAATGGAGGGCCGGGGAGCACAAGTGAACAATACTACTACTAGTAGTAGTAAGTAGTGATACGTCTCCGTCGTATCTACTTCTCCAAACACTTTTGCCCTTGTTTTGGACTCTAACTTGCATGATTTGAATGGAACTAACCCCGACTGACGTTGTTTTCAGCAGACTTTCGATGGTGTTATTTATGTGCAGAAACAAAAGTTCTCGGAAGGACCTGAAACTTCACGGAACGTCTATTTGGAATTAATAAAAAATCCTTGCAAAAGATGAAGACCAGGGGCCCACACCCTGTCCACGAGGGTGGGGGCGCGCCCTCCCCCTAAGGGCACGCCCCCTACCTCGTGGGCCCCCTAGAGCTCCTCCGACCTCAACTCCAACTCTATATATTTGCTTTCGGGGAGAAAAAACCAGAGAGAAGAACTCATCACGTTTGACGATACGGAGCCGCCGCCAAGCCCTAAAACCTCTTGGGAGGGCTGATCTGGAGTCCGTTCGGGGCTCCGGAGAGGGGGATTTGTTGCCATCGTCATCATCAACCATCCTCCATCACCAATTTCATGATGCTCACCGCCGTGCGTGAGTCATTCCATCATAGGCTTGCTGGATGGTGATGGGTTGGATGAGAACTATCATGTAATCAAGTTAGTTTTGTTAGGGTTTGATCCCTAGTATCCACTATGTTCTGAGATTGATGTTCCTATGACTTTGCTATGCTTAATGCTTGTCACTAGGGCCCGAGTGCCATGATTTCAGATTTGAACCTATTATGTTTTCATGAATATATGTGTGTTCTTGATCCTATCTTGCAAGTCTATAGTCACCTACTATGTGTTATGATCCGGCAACCCCGAAGTGACAATAATCGGGACCACTTCCGGTGATGACCATAGTTTGAGGAGTTCATGTATTCACTATGTGCTAATGCTTTGTTCCGGTACTCTATTAAAAGGAGGCCTTAATATCCCTTAGTTTCCGCTAGGACCCCGCTGCCACGGGAGGGTAGGACAAAAGATGTCATGCAAGTTCTTTTCCATAAGCATGTATGACTATATTCGGAATACATGCCTACATTACATTGATGAATTGGAGCTAGTTCTGTTTCACCCTATGTTATGATTGTTACATGATGAACCGCATCTGGCATAATTCTCCATCACCGATCCAATGCCTACGAGCTTTTCCTATATTGTTCTTCGCTTATTTACTTTTTCGTTGCTACTGTTACAATCACTACAAAACCCAAAAACGTTACTTTTGTTACCGTTACCACTACTATTATATTAACTTGCTACTAAATACTTTGCTGCAGATACTAAGTTATCCAGGTGCGGTTGAATTGACAACTCAGCTACTAATACTTGAGAATATTCTTTGGCTCCCCTTGTGTCGAATCAATAAATTTGGGTTGAATATTCTACCCTCGAACATTGTTGCGATCCCCTATACTTGTGGGTTATCAAGACTATTTTCTGGCGCTGTTGCCGGGGAGCATAGCTCTATTCTTTGAATCACTTGGGATTTATATCTGCTGGTCACTGTGAAGAACTTGAAAGACGCTAAGACAACAATTTATCCCTCAACTACGAGGGGAGGTAAGGAACTGCCATCTAGCTCGCACTTGATTCACCTTCATTTTGAGTAAGCTTGCGACACCTAAACCTGCTACGCTATTAGTTACGATATGTGCATGCTATTGATGATGCCACTTCTGCTATGCATGATACTTATGATGAAACTACTTCTATGCTTGATACTACTGTGCCACTTGGTGAATTTCTTGATGAACAAATTGCTAGGGCTAGAGAGAAAGAAATTATTGAAACTGATTATATTGATGAAAGTGATGATGAAAACTTGCTTGTTATTCCTGAGGGTTATGTTTTTGATAAAGAAGCTTCTTTAGCCATTTTATCTTGCAAAGATAGATATGAGCTCAAGAGGTTATTAGCTAAATGGAATAAGCAATCTCTTAATGATAGAATGAAACCTGACCCTGCTTTTTCTACTTCACCTATTTGTGTTGCCGATAAGGATTATGAATTCTGTGTTGATCCTGATATAATTACTTTGGTTGAATATGATCCTTTTCATGGCTATGAATCTAAAACTGTTGTGGCACATCTTACTAAATTAAATGATATGGCCACCCTGTTTACTAATAATGAGAGATCTCGCTACTTTTATATCCTTAAAATATTTCCGTTCTCATTAAAGGGTGATGCTAAGATATGGTTTAATTCCCTTGATCCTGGTTGTGTGCGTAGTCCCCAGGATATGATTTATTACTTCTCTGCTAAATATTTCCCTGCTCATAAGAAACAAGCTGCTTTGAGGGAAATATACAACTTTGTGCAAATTGAAGAAGAGAGTCTCCCACAAGCTTGGGGGAGGCTTCTCAAGTTACTTAATGCTTTGCCTGATCATCCTCTCAAGAAAAATAAAATACTTGATATCTTTTATAATGGACTAACCGATGCTTCCAGAGATTACCTGGATAGTTGTGCTGGTTCTGTTTTCAGGGAAAGAACACCCGATGAAGCTGAAATTCTATTGAATAATATGTTGGCAAATGAAAATAATTGGACACTTCTGAGCCACCTCTGAGCCAGTTCTGAGCCTATTCCTAAACCAACTCCGAAGAAGAGGTGTTCTATTTCTCGATCTCAAGATATGCAAGAGGCAAAAAAATCTATGAAAGAAAAAGGTATAAAAGCTGAAGATGTTAAGAATTTACCTCCTATTGAAGAGATACATGGTCTTAATCTACCGCCCGTCGAAGAAACATATGATCTTCATCCATTACCTATTGAAGAACCTCATGGTCTTGATAACCCGACACAGGTAGTAAAGGTAAATTCCCTCTATAGACATGATAAAGCTGAAATCCCTCTTACTAAGTTTTCTAGCCAATGCTTAGATGAGTTTGATAATTTTATGGTGAAGCAAGAAGATTTCAATGCTTATTTTGGTAGAAATTTGAAATACAATTAAAATATGCTTGAACTCTTGGGTAATTACATGTCTAATATTAAAGGTGAACTTAAACTCATTAGTAAACATGCTTCTATGGTTACTACTCAAGTAGAACAAGTACTTAAAGCTCAAAATGATTTGCTCAATGAGATGAATAGTAAGAAAAATGATTATGTTGTTAGAGTGGCTACTAGAACTGGTAAGATGACTCAGGAACCTTTGTATCCTGAAGGCCACCCTAAGAGAATTGACCAATATTCTCAGAGAAATAATACTGATGTACCTAGTCCTTCTAAAAAGGAGAAAAAGAAAAATGATAGGACTTTGCATTATTCTAGTGAACCTGTTGCTGAACCACCTGGGAATCCACATGATATTTCTATTTCTGATGCTGAAACACAATCTGGTAATGAACATAAACCTAGTGAAAATGCTAATGATGATGTTCATGATGATGCTCAACCTAGTAATGATAATGATGTAGAAATTGAACCTGCTATTGATCTTGATAACCCACAATCAAAAAATCAACATTATGATAAGAGAGACTTTGTTACTAGAAAACATGGTAAAGAAAGAGAACCATGGGTTCAGAAACCCATGCCTTTTCCTCCCAAACCATCCAAGAAAAAGGATGATGAGGATTTTGAGCGCTTTGCTGAAATGATTAGACCTATCTTCTTGCGTATGCGTTTGACTGATATGCTCAAAATGAATCCTTATGCTAAGTATATGAAAGATATTGTCACTAATAAAAGAAAGATACCGGAATCTGAGATTTCCACCATGCTTGCTAATTATACTTTTAGCGGTGGAATACCAAAGAAACTTGGAGATCCAGGAGTACCTACTATACCATGCTCCATTAAAAGAAACTATGTTAAAACTTCTTAATGTGATCTTGGAGCCGGTGTTAGTGTCATGCCTCTTTCTTTATATCATAGACTTGACTTGAATAAGTTGACACCTACTGAAATATCTTTGCAAATGGCTGATAAATCAACTGCTATACCTGTCGGTATTTGTGAGGATGTGCCTGTTGTGGTTGCAAATGTTACTATTTTAACAGACTTTGTTATTCTTGATATTCCCGAGGACGATAGCATGTCTATTATTCTTGGAATACCTTTTTTGAATACTGCAGGGGCTGTTATTGATTGCAACAAAGGCAATGTCACTTTTCATGTTAATGATAATGAGCATACGGTACACTTTCCGAGGAAACAACCTCAAGTTCATAGTATCAACTCCATTGGAAAAATTCCATCGATTATATTTGGAGGTTTTGAATTTCCTCTTCCCACTGTCAAGAAGAAATATGATATTCTTATTATTGGGGATGTGCATACCCCGTTGAGGTAACATAGTGTTATTCGAAATTTCTCCGGTTCCATGTTATTCGGAATGCGTTTGTTAACAAGACTTGATCAACCTTGTTAGTGGATTCCTTTTGATGAGCATGAGATGGATGAAACTAGAAGGCACAACCTTCTGTACCCTCTTTCTAGTTTCTGTTATTTAGTTGAAATAAAGTAAAAATAGTATTTTTTTTGTCTGTTTTCTGATTTATCCGTGCAATATAAAAATACCCCAAAAATAAAAGTTCTCCAAATGCCCTGAAAATGGAATATGATTTTTTCTGAAATATTTGAGAATTTCTGGCACTGAGAACACAACAGGAGGGGCAAGCACCTGGCCACATGGGTGGAGGGCGCGCCCTACCCCCTAGGGCACGCCCCCCTACCTCGTGGGCCCACTGTGGCCCTCCTCCACTTATTCCTGCACCCATACACTCCTTCTTCCTCCCACAAACACCAATATCCAGCTCAAGCACGAGTTCTAGTTCACCTTGCTGTGATTTTCGATCTCCTTGCTCAAAGCACCTCTCACAAAACTGCTTGGGGAGATTGTTCCTTGGTATGTGACTCCTCCATTGGTCCAATTAGTTTTTGTTCTAGTGCTTTATTCATTGCAAATTTGTGCTGGCTAGGTGACCATGTTCTTGAGCTTGCATGTCAAATTTATATGGTTCCAAGTAGTTCTAATGCATGATATAGTCTCTAGGCACTTGTAGGAGTAGTTGCTATCAATTTTATTGAGGTTAGTTCACTTTTGTTTGAAGTTACTAAAAATTTCAGAATATTTCAGAAAATAATGAAGATATTTTTTAGGGGCTCGTCGAGCCGAAGCTCGAAGGAAAAGCAAAATGAAGAAGCACAGAGGCCAAATATAATTTGCCTCGCACCACGGAGGTCCGGCCGTGTGAATGGCCTTCTGATGATTTATTGAGAAAAGGCGAGATTTATGATGATTTCTATTCATTGGCTGATAATGCTGGCGTCACCGACTTCCTCCGCGACCAACGTCATCAGTATCTCTTACTCACAAATACTTTTGTTCAAAACTTCTACTATTTTCCTAAGGAATCACCTCCCTCAGTAGAGTTTCATTTATATGATGTGGTTAAGAAGATGTCACTATATGAATTTTGCAGGGTTTGCAAAATACCTTTCGAGGGTAGCTTAGAGGAACCACATCATAAAGATGTGGACGGGTTTATTGATACTATTACTGTGGGGGAAACCAGGAAGGTTTCCGATGCAAGAATCACTAGCATACATTTTCCTGTTTGACGCTACTTTGCTATATTTGCTAGTCGTTGCTTAATTGGTCGCGGAAACTGTGGAAACCTTAGTGTCCCTGATATTATAATTTTGCTCCATGGTTTATATTCTGATAACACTGTTAGTATTGGCGGTATTATTGCTAAACGGTTAAGTCTGAACCGTACTAAGGGCCCCATCTTTGGAGGTATTTATGCTTCACGCCTTGCTGCACATTTTAACATACCTATTAGGCTCTATGAGAAAGAACAAAAATTGTTGCCCAATGCTTATTTAGATTATAAGAGTATGCTAGCGCATGACTTTATTGTTAAGAATAGGGAAGGGGAGCTTAAATACAAATTGTTCTTTCATAAACATCACCCTGAGACTATTACCTTGCCTGCTCCTTCCTTGTTTAATTTATCTGAAGGTCCTATCTCGTTCCGTGGGCTGCCATTCAAGCCTACCAGAACCCTACACCAGCCCCGGAGCCGGAACCACAACTTGAGCCTCCACGACAGTCTGATTACTTTTGGGATGCGGAGATGACTGCCAGCTAGTGGCAGTCAGAGTCCTCTGCGTCGCAGTACGACCCCAGCTACACCTACGGGTATCCGCCAGGCCATCCGTGGCGATGAACCAACTTAGGCCAAAAGCCTAAGCTTGGGGGAGTACGTATTTCCCACCGACATTACATTTATGTTTACACATACTCATTGCTAGATGTCGGTGCTCATACTCTTTCACTGTAATATCCATGCTAGTTTATTTTGTTTTTCCCGCTTTCTTCTTGTGTGTTTGTTAAACCTTAAGAAAAACCAAAAAAAAAATAGTAACAGCTTCTAGTTAGTTTACTTTTCTTGCCGTAGTAGTAATAATTAAAAGAAAACCCAAAAAGATTTCCCGTTCTTCTTTTGCTTGTTGGGAGCTTTCCCGTCTAAATAGTTTTTATTTATTTTCTTTTTCTTTGGGGGTCGATAGGAGAAGACCATGATTAAATTGTTGAAGTGGCTCTTATATGCATTATTGTTGAATTAACCAAGAGCCCATATTGCCTTGTCTTCTCCTGTTTATTGAATGCTCGCAGATTCCAGCTTAGTCCAATGCACGTGCACTCTTATTATTATCCACATCATTCGGTCGTGCAAGTGAAAGGTAATTATGATGATATATGATGGACTGACTGAGATGAGAAAAGCTGGTATGAACTCGACCTCTCTTGTTTTTGTAAATATGATTAGTTCATCGTTCCTGATTCAGCTTATTATGAATAAACATGTTTGCAATGACGATTAGAGATCATAGTTTCTCGTGCCATGCTTGATTAGCTATGAGTTATAATGGTTTACCTTGCGTGCCAACATGCTATTAAAATGGTTATGATGTGGTATGATGGGGTGGTATCCTCCTTTGAATGATTTAAGTGACTTGACTTGGCACATGTTCACACATGTAGTTGAAACCAAATCAACATAGCCTTCACGATATTTATGTTCATGGTGGATTATATCCTACTCATGCTTGCATCCAATGTTTATTAATTTTAATGCATGTTCATGACTGTTGTCGCTCTCTAGTTGGTCGCTTCCCAGTCTTTTGCTAGCCTTCACTTGTACTAAGCGGGAATACTGCTTTTGCATCCAATCCCTTAAACCCCAAAGTTATTCCATATGAGTCCACTATATCTTCCTATATGCGGTATCTACATGCCGTTCCAAGTAAATTTGTATGTGACAAACTCTAAACCTTCAAATAAACATTCTGTTTTGTATGCTCGAATAGCTCATGTATCAACTAGGGCTGCCCTTATCTTCCATGTTAGGCGGGTTATTCTCAAGAGGAGTGGACTCTGCTCCTCACTCACGAGAAAATGGCTGGTCACCGAGATGCCCAGTCCCATGCTTTATGCAAACTAAATCAAATTAATTGCAAACAAAACTCCCCCTGGGACTATTGCTAGTTGGAGACACTCGATGTTTCGAGCAAGTCATAGATTGATGCTTGTTGGTGGAGGGGAGTATAAACTTGTCAGGACCCCGATTCCAAGTCACATCGACCTAGCTGGTAACACCTCATATCACTTTGCGGCCTCACGCACGGTATTCCCACGGGTGTCGCCTTACCATGGCCCGGGACCGTTTGCGCCTTTTGGCTCACGTATATGATAGTGTCGCTAGCATCCACATGACAAAGAACCGGGCCGACATGGCTAGTCGTGAACCCAAAGCGGCACTAACCTATGGGGACAGGCATACATGAATCACCTCGAGCATGTCGGTCATCAACGTATGAACTCGGGCTGTAGCATTTGGGCTAACAGGACTCGGTATCCCGGGCTGTAGCAGGCTAGGCAGGACTCAAGTATCACCGCGTGACATTTCCCGAAGGGACAGTACATAGGAACGAAATGAAACACATGCCGCCATCAAGTGTCCAAGCAGTAGTCTTTGGGCTAGCGGGACTCCGGTGAACCGGGCAGTAGCGGACTACTATCGCTCGTAAGCACGAGACTACATTTCCCCATATGAGAGGCTGCCAAGGATAAACAACTAGTTTGTCGGATCCCACTCATACCAAGCATTTCAATCATACACATAATATGCCCGATATGAGTAAATACAACAAGGCATCACAACAAAACTCTACAACTCAAGTACTTTATTTAAGAGGCTCAAGAGCCATACATAACATAGTCATACAGGTAGGGGTCACATGACCCAACACTCAAGTCATACAATCATACAAGCACATGCGGAAGCAAAGTAGTCTGAGTACAGACTCTAGAAATAAAGAAAGCTTGTTGGAGCCTTTCTATCTACAATGGCCCTTCACAAGTCTTAGATCGCCACCTAGGTGGCTAGCTTACTAAATCAAGTCAACATCTACATAGAATCCGTCGGAGGGGTAGTATAGTCCTCTGAAAAATATTGATTAAGCAAACATGAGTACAAAAGTACTCAGCAAGTCTTACCACGAATCCTATCATACATGCACATTCTCAAGGAAGGAGGTGGAGTTATTTGCAGCAAGCCAGCTTTGACTCTTGGCTAAGCTATCCTCGTGACACACTTTGTAAAGCATTTTGTCGTACACGAGTCCACTAATCACCATCACAATACTCCACCGTGGATCCTCTCTCGTCATCCCGAGAGGGCCATCCACGATACTCACACTTATCTTGAGGCTTTTAGTAGTATCCATTTACTTGTCTATGAACTGATATAGGTAACCCGAAGTCCTTCTCCGTGGACACGGCTATTCAATAGATCATATTTAACCTGCAGGGTATACTTCTTCACACGCTCTCACCACTTATAAATCGTTTACACGACATGTACTGCAACCTTCAGCGGAAGCCCAGCGTGGGTGTCGGCCACACCTACCTAAACACTCAAGTCCCTAGTCCAGTTTATCGCCTATTCGGGTTCCATCCATGAGGAGTCCGCCGAGGTTTCCCATACAGCCCGAGCGATGTGTGCGGGGTTCCCGAGATACCAAGCGGGCACTCGGTACACCCGGCCACGGTGCCTACCGCAACACAACCCACCCCTAAGGTCAGCGTTGCGTCGCCCCCAAAGATGCTACAAACACGAAACTACTTGCAACTCCGGACTATGAGCAGGGGTGGTTAAGAAGCCGAGAGGGTCCATTGGTTTCGGGCCCAATGCGTGGTAGTAGCTAGTTCATGGATCACAAACACAGATCTCAGTTCTTAAGTTCGGCCTCAATGAAACAACCCACCATGTACTCCTACATGGCCTCTCATCGATACCTTTACCAAATCGTGTTCAACACTTACACTCTCGAACCAACACAACCTTTCACTCCAGTTCATCATCCCGATGAGCCGACTGACACAACTCTAAGCATAGCAAGCATAGCATGGTAGGAATCACAAACATGGCTCAATCAACTCCTACACATACTAGTGGGTTTCATCTAATTCTTGTGGCAATGACAGTCATGCAAAGGAAGTGGGTTCAACTACCGCAGCACACAACAGTTGAATCGCGTTGTCTTAATGCAGATGTGAGAGCGAAGCGAGAACATGGGTTGTATCGGAATGATCAATGAATTGCTTGCTGATGGAACTGGGGTGAGAACTGCCCTTCGATGGGTAATCGAGGTTATCTTGAGGCGTAACCTATCATGAAAACACACCAAAATAAACATACAAACAATATGCAACAATATGATGCATGCTATGACATGGCAATATGGATGTGTGTTGGCCTAATGCAAATTGAAGGGACAGGGGATGAACTCATTTGAATCAAAGGTTCAATGATAGCTCATTTGAGTTAGGCCTAATGGTGCAAAATCTTAATCTGGTTATTCAGCATAGTTAACTTGTTTTAACATGCATGAAACCTGTACCAATGGATAGAGTGTATTTTTCTGATAAATTTTCATATATAAATCTTTGCATTTGGAGTTATAGAATAAAAGTTATAAGCATTTGAAATTTGAATTATATTCTGGAATTTATTATATAAAAATAATCCCAGAATTTGAATTAATGCGTCAGCATGAGGTCAGCATGACGTCAGGGGGTCAACGGGGTCGTCCAGGTCAAACTGACCAGTGGGACCCGCATGTCAGGGTTAGTTTAAACTAATTAATTTAATTAGAACTAATCCTAATTAGTTTAACTGGAGGGGCCCCACCTGTCATTGACTCAGATAGTCAGCAGGCCCACTTGACAGGTCAACTCACGGCGTCTAGCCTTGGCCGAGCCAGACGCGGCGGAGCAAGTGCTTTTGCACTTTCCGGGCTCCAAATGGAGCGCGGGGAGCACCTACGTGAAGCTGGAGGTGAGCCGCGGTTAGTGGTGGAGTTAGCTTGGGTCGGGATGGCCGGAGTGGGCGCCGGCGACGAGTCGGGCGGCGACCGAGGCTCGGCCATCGACGGGTTTGGGGTAGGAGTGCTCGGCGAGGCGCGGGAAGTGCATAGCTAGGCCCAGCGCAACCCAGTGAGTGCGATGGACAGGGTGGCGTGGCCGTTAAGTGGCCGGAGCTTCGTCGGCGACGAGCTCCGCGGCGGTGGGTTCGGGTGATCAACGAGCGCTCGTGGTGGGGCACGAGGAAGAGGATGGAGGGGATGGAGGGGTAGCCAGGCTCACGGCGAACCTGTGGAGGGCCTCGTCGGGGTCGGGGGCGGTCTGATGCGGCGGCGACGGCGATGGGGATCTCCGGCGGCCTTGAGCTCGGTCGAGGTCGGGGTAGTGGCCTCGGGGTGCTTAGAGCGAGGGGGATTAGGCTAGCTAGAGGTAGCGGGTGCGGCGGAGCTGCTAGACATGGCGGGAGGGGTATGAGCGGCGGGGAGCACGGCGTCGACGGTGGCGCGTCGGCGATGGCGTCGGCCAGGTTGAAGCGGCGAGAGAGAGGCGGGGGAAGTGAGGTGTC